>RYFJ01001878.1:0-54466 GCA_003991445.1 Oryza meyeriana var. granulata | reverse complement strand
AATTAATCAGCTGATCCGATTAATGTAGACATCTAGCTCGTCAATATTAATTACCCAGTATCAAGGTACATGTATCAGCAACAAAAGCTATTAATCAAGAATATAGGGATATTATAAACTACCCGTTAATAAATTCCAAAATTGCGCCCAATAACGTTAAAACAAAATTTAAGTTCACAACTAGATCGACATGCTCAATTGAGGATTCATGTGACTACTTTACAAATAGAAAAGGTCTTCCCTCTGATCTTCGGAAACTCTTCCTCGAACTTCTCGACCTACTGAAACCGCGGAAATTACGCGACTACACACAAAACGAGAAAAATCATAAAGAAAAATCTAAAATAAATAGTACATAAAAAGTATACAAACATGTAGATTTTAGATGAATTTAGGAAGAACAACGGGTCGAATTGGAGTTTGGATATAAAAGATACGGCCTCTAGAAGTTCAAATTTAGAGAAAATTCCGAAAAGAAATTGAAAAAGGAATATTCCATCGGAATTTAATTATCAAAGGATTTATTTTTGAATGGGAAAAGGAAGTGGGGCCCACGGGTCAGTGGCTGGGTTCTCGGTGAACTAGGTTTATAGACTTGGAAATAGGAGGGGTCGGTGGATTGGATGACATGGATGGCCACGTGGACGAAACTTGGACAAAGAAGATGAGCTAGCGGCCGAGGTGGCAATTAGGGCTCATGTGGCACCATCCGAGGAATTGAAGGAAACCCAATGGTCTAGATTTAACCTTAGGAGATCGATGGCTAGGATTCACCCGAGGGGATTTTATGTAGATCGAAGGGTCCGGATTGGATCGGAATAATCCAACGGCTAGGGACGGGTCGAGTTGCTGTGCACGGGCCCAATTGTCATTCACAGAAGGGGGAGCCGACGGAGGGACCCACTTGTCATCCAGAGAGGAGGGGCTGCCGGGGCCCACATGGCAGTGTCACGGAGGGGGGAGGTGAGGAGAGCTCGCACGCCCGGCGCCATGGTGCGGCACCGCGCGACGCGACGCGAGGCAGGGGAGGACGATGGCGGCGATTGGTGGCGAACGGCGACGGCAGACGACGGCACAGGGCGGTGCGATGGCGTCGACGGTGACCCGACGGCAGAAGGACGATGACGCGACAGCGACAGAGAGGAGCGGTGACCCGATGGCAGCCGACGGATTGGAGAGAGGAAAAAAGAGGGCGGTGACTCAGATGGGGTGCTCACCAACGGCGGGGAAGGCGAAGACGGCGACGACGACCGAACGTCGGCGGCGGCGACGACTCGGGAGCAGGGGCGCCAAGCGGCGGTGGCCTGGAAAACAGAGGGCGGCGGCGCTAGATGGCAGCGGTGGATTTTAGGGCTTAGAAAGGGAGAGAGGAGGCGGCGGCTCTGCAAGGCTATTTATAGAGGGAGAGAGGCGCTAGGGCGCAGTGGCGGCGCGACGTCGATTCCGGGAGGAGCAGGCGACGGTTGCGCCGAGGCGCAGACGGCGGCGCGGCTTGAGGCGGGCCAGGCCAGGCGGCGGCAGAGCGGCGTGGGCCGAGGAGGCCGGCGCCAAGGTGGGCCGGGTCGAGCTCGGGCTCGGGTTGGCCGAAGGGAGAGGAGGAAGAGAGAGCCAGGAGGAAGAAGGAAGGAGGAAGAAGAGGGAAAAAGAACTAAGGGGGAAAAAGAAAAAGGAAAAGTTAGGGAAGGAAAAGAAAAAAGGGGAAAAGAAGGGGTTTTCTGAAAATTTCCCAAATTCGCGAAATTGAATTTAGGAAATTTAAGGAATAAATAGGGATAGTGGAAATTAAGGAAATATTTGGAATTTTAGAATATTGCGAATATTGGGATATCTTTGGAAATTGGAAACTCGGGATATTTTGAGGGTCAGAAAATGGAGAATATTTTGTGGGAATTGGAATATTGGAATATCGGGAATTTTAGGAACTCGAGATTATTCTATGGAATCTGGAATTTGGGAAAATTATAATATTTGGGGTATTCAATTTATTTCATTGGAAGTTGGACTTTGCAAGAACGGAGAGGAATTTAATTAGGAATAAATGGGTATTTCAAAAAGGGATTGGATATCCGAGAGGAATTTATGGAAGTTGATGAAATCAGAGGATTTGGGATATTCTGAATATTGGGAATATTTTGGACTTGGAAATTGGAGAATATTTTACGACAGTTGGGAATTTGGGGGTATTTATGGTGAAAAGGAATATATCCGAAAGCTCCAGATTCTGGATTTCGAGGAGATTTTTGGAATCGGAGCTTTCCAAGAATCCAAGGGTCCGGGAGCGACGCAAAACATAAAAAAGGAGGGAAACTGGAGTTTGAGGTGAACGGAGAGACATCAAAGGGTTGGAGCAAGAGCGACCCGAACTTGGGAAAAGAAAAGGAATTGGTTTTCTATTTATTTAATTACTGAAATGATCTTTATTACACTAAAATTAATTCTAGAGCTTTGAAAAATCTGAGAAAATTTCAGAGGGTTTATTAAACCATGGGGAATTTACCAGAAACAAAAACCACCATGAAGAAAAGAAGGTCCATTATTTAAAATACTTGAATGCTTAAAATATTCCATCCAACCCTATGGAATAAAAAAAGTATAACAAGCATTAAATAGATTTTAACTTGGAAATTTTAATATTGGAAATTTAGAATTTTTATTCAAACACTTTCACAAGCAACTTTTTCTAGTGATTTCTTGTATTTCAATTAACCCATAATAATTTTTAATTAGGGTGATTTTCAGGGTGTGACAACAGAGTACTCTGCAACTGATTTTCTTTTTATATTTTGCCAAAAGTATCTTTGAGAAGTTTTCTTGGCAAATAGAGGTGCTGATGCAAAATATAAAAAAAACTCTCACTTGGAGAGTACACTGTACAGCCTTCACAAGGGCAAAAGGTCTTTTTGTTGTTGGCTAACGGAAGTTTATGAACAGGTGACGGCGATGGCATTTCTTAGACAAAGACGCTTGTATGGTAGAATTTCCTGGAATCTGCACTTGTCGATGGCAAAGCGTAGAATGAGGCGCTTGTTGATGGCATTTCATAGATTTTCTCTATTTGTATATGAGCTCCGATTTGAGCACACGAGTGCTTGATGGAAAGCCCTTGGAGTCCTCTTTCCAACGTATCCGGCCTCACCTCTAAATTCCATCTGAGTCTGCCGCAATAACCAAAACAAGGTGTTGCGCCACCTATAATGGGCCTTTGGGCTTGTAACCACATATGGGACCCCAGCCCAAGTGAGGCCCAAGTTATGTGTGCCCTCAATCAGGTGGAGCACGATCCTAGGGTCCCCTTGGCCGTCCTTCCACCACCTTAAATAGCTAGTACCCCTTCAGGGCTTCGTAGGTTTTGTTTAGGTTGTGTTTTGCTCTTTAGGTACACCTGGATATTGGCCGTGGTCGATTAGATTGTTGTTTGTATCTAGCAAATATAAGTGTGTCCTCTTCATATTTGTGTGCAATTTCCTATCTAGCAATCTTAGTTGCTTCAATCTCTTTCTTGTTGTGTTCTTCGTTTGTGTTGCAGAAAACATTATTCTTGAACAGGTCAGCCAGGCATGCCACTGTTGATAATGACAAGGGCGTGGTGTAGCGATTGTGGGTGCTGACCTTGGGTTTGTAGCCTCATCGTCAACGTCATACCCTGCCTTAAATCGATAGTTATCCCTCATCAAAAGATCGTACCAATCAAAGTCACACCCTATGGCTCACTAGACTTTAGAAAGGAAACTAAAACAAATGTTTGGAATCCTCCAAAAAGTGGAAGAAAGGAAGCAATCCCATAGGAATTTTAGGTCTCATTTATACAAAACTAAAGGACGTCATAGGAAAATGCGGGCACCCCAGAAGTGTATTATGGAGAGTAATTATTATGACAACGCGAAATATCTAGATGGATGGGGTCTCGAATAAAAACCGAATAAATGCGGTAACCATCCATCCTCATCGCAGCCTTGCCATAATCTTTACCCACTCACAATACAATTCAAACGCGCCGAATTCAGAAATAAAGAGATATTTGGAGAGTTGATTCACCAGTCCCAAACGGCGAAGTGTGCCTGTCAAACCACACGAAGGTGGCGACCAAACACGATACACACTTCTGGGGACATGGTCTACGGTTGAACCAACATCCATGCATCTCATCATTTCTAAATTCATACTCATGTTCAGCTAGTCCCCAAGAAAGCGACTAGCCTCACACTTTCATCGCAAGCAATTGATAAACATCACAAGTACTCTAAATATGGATAAACGAACAGCAGGGTTATATATATTACATAGAGGGCTCACACCCTAATTCATCACAAAGTAACCCAAAAGATAGCAGCGAAAAATATAAACATAAAAGATAAAACCAGTGGTACTAATACCAAACCACAGGGCAACCGACTAGGGATAGAGCATAACTTCGACTACATATTATCCTCGCCACCCTCGGCGGGATAATAGTAGACCACATTAATGTCGTCGATATCCTTACCTGAAAGATATGCAGCGTGAGTACAACAAGTACTCAGCTAGACTTATACAATAATAATAGAACAAAGGAGTAATGCTAGTCTCTACATCAAAGAGTATGGCTATGTCGATCTGATTTTGCATAAAGCTGATTTTATTGAGCAAGTAATACATTTAAAACATAAGCATTTGTAAAATAGCTCAATCTGAAAATTTAGGACAGCAAGCTTATAGTTCTGAAATGGAAGTAAAAATAAGCACAATCCCATGCTCTAACATTAACAATGGGCCACCATTGCCCAAATAATTATGCTACACAAGCATACCATCTTTCATGGCTAAAACCAAGCCATATTTAACATCAAAGCCTTTTATATAAATCCATCCATCCATGACTATCCTAAGTCATGGTATAGCCACACAATCCCATAACCACATATCCCAAGTTGGATGCAAACATAGACTGACTAACACATCAAGCGGTCGTCCTGTAACCGTGGACACGGCTATTCAAATAGTTCTTACTCTGATCAGAGGTGTACATCTTTACCCACACAATGTGATAGAAGTCAAACGGCTATACTCTAGTTTGATCCGTACCTGCCGGTACCCACACTCTACACATTGAGTGCGGACTAGAGGTCACAACAAAACCTTTTACACGCTTAGCCCCAACCACCTAAATCACGTCTGGGCTCCCGACGACTTAGTCGTGCATGTGTGGTGACTAAGGCGGGCTCACCGTCGCGGGAGGCACCTCCGGCCAAACCAGGCGCGCTCGAGGCCCTCCAAAGGAAATCCCTCCTCACGACTGACGGACGGGCGTAGATGGTCACAGCCTCCCGTGCTACTGAGTTAAGCCGTCCCATTCCCGGCGTGTGGAAGTACGTAGGGTGCTTGAATAGACGTCAACATGTTTGGTCCTTAACGACCCAGACGGAGCTACATGCATCGGAGAAACACCATCCCATCATCGCCCTATCATCCGTCCAAGTCAAACATATTCTCAATTATTAATCAGAAGTTATTCTTTACAGATTTTAACCCATCCATTCGTATTAAACTAGTTTTGAACCGATAGCTCCATCTATCGGATTTTTCTAAGTCTAGAATTAAGAATGGCTAAGCATTCGGTAAAATAAAAGTATCCCAAAGTCCTTAACCAGGGGTGACAAGGTAAAAGTATGGTATCAAAAATCAAGGAATGGAAATGCATACAATTGGGTAATATTGACTCTACCCTTTTTCCCATTTTAAATAGACCGAAACATGCATATAGATATTGCTTTCACAAACAAATCAATTTATTGAAAATATGGGTTCAATATGCTTAGATGCTTGCCTTGCTACAGCGATAGTTCACACTCAACTTCAGGTTCTTGCTCCACGTACTCCGAATTGTCTGAATCTACCGATAAAAGCAAATATAGAAATAAAAATCAAATAAACATGTTTATGCAAAATGCCCAATTAATTATGAAATAAATACAGTAGGTAGGCCACATTCTAAAGTGAATTTTAGTGAAACAATCATTCCAAAATCTTTTACGGTTTAGGAGATACAAAAATAATAAGCCATATACGCTGAAAATGGCAGATCTGTAAGTAATTTGTACTCCCTTAGGGTATCACAAGTAACTTGCATTCCAAAATAGGATTTTACAAGTGTGAGTATTTTTATGTGAAATTACATATCCTACTGGTTCCAACAAAATTAGATTCACTGGATTTTGATTTAAAATGATTTAGTTGTGAATTTTACAAGTTTATCAAAAAGAAAGGTTAGAATTTACTTAGGCCTATTTTGGGAGGTAGTTTTGTCAAATAAAAATTGTCCACAGTAAGGTTACAATTTTCTGAGTTAAACAAAAGTGGTTTCATATTTTTAGCAGCTAGGATGAATTTTCTAGAAATTTATAAACTTCTAGGTTATAAAGATGTATATAAAAGGTATTTTCATTTTTAGAGAAAAATCCTACACAAAAGTTCTCACTTTTTATTTTACAAAATTAAAGAGATCATTTTTATGAATCCATAGAAATTTGGTTCACCTCAAAAGGAGTTATAATGGATTTTATAGAAATATTCCAAGTTCCTAGGCACAAAATAGGGTATTATAGCTTCATATTATTTTATAGATATTTTCTGTACAGAAGTGGTCATATTTTTATTTCACAATATTAAATTTTACAAATTTACAGAAATAACAAAATTTGTTTCACTCAAAAATGAGTTAAAATGAAATAGTTATGGATTTTCCAAATCTAACCATTTTTCTGTTGTAAATTAAATTCCTTAATTATTTTCCCGATTCTTTCTTCTTTTCCTTATTTCCCTTCCAGCCCTGGCCCATCTATCTGCGGCACAGAACAGAGGAGGCCGAGGACTGGCTTGCCGCCGGCTCTGTTCGCCGGCGCCGGCGGCGAACGGCGGCGCAGCTGCGGTCGTGTACAAAAGAGAAAAGAAAGAGGGAGGTGAGGCGAACACGTCGGTGGTGGTCTTGTGGCCGACGATGGCTGGAATCTCGCCGGCGGCGAGCTCCAGCGGCGGATGCTCTCGGGCATATGGTGCATATAGCCTTGCGGCTATTATTTCGAGAGAGTGAGGTATGCAGAAGTGCTTAGGGGTTCCCAGGAAGCTCACCAAGCGATTACTCGAGGCGGAGGAACACTGGACAACGGCGGCGAAGGTGAGGATAGTCCGGCGGCGGTGAACTTCCACGGGTTCACGGCGGCAGCTCACTCCGGTTGATCTAAGACCAAGGTAAGGCGTTTAGCAGGTTAGAGACTACACAGGGATGGTTTGTGAGCCATGAATCGGACTGAGGCCTACCAGAGAGAGGGAACCCGACGGCGGCGACACAGATCGGCACTGGGGAAGACGGAGGTCGATCTCAAGCTTCACTATACCATCTCCCGCTTCCTTCTGCTGGCAGTCTCCTGGAGGTCCGGCGACGATGCTGGTGTAGTGTCTTGGCCAGCGGTGTACTGGATCAGCCGGAATGACGACGACGTCGCGGCGGCAGTCTAGCGGGACAGAGAACGAGGACAGCAGCGGCACAGTGACTCCGACCAGCAAGCCTAGGGCCATGAAGTGTGAAAATGGAACTATTAGAAGATTGAGATCACGTTCCCGAGGCTTAGAAGGGATGGAGCTCACCGGAGCTAGCTCGAGCTCGGTCGAACACTCTCAGCAGCAGGGAGGATGAGGCTACCGCCGGTGATCCTTGGGGTTTCCGTCGGTTTTTTCGGTGGGAACGTGGAGAGGAAAGGAAGAGGGTTCTGTTGGCAAGATTTGGAGCGAAAATGTCGAGGTTTCCTAGAGATGTGCTTGCCCAGGCTGCTCTGTATACTGTGAGAGGGAGGAAGAAGGAGGCAGTGACACGTTTGCATGCAGCTGCTGAGTTGTATAGATTGCACAGTAGTCAAGGTGGGTCCCACATGTAAGACAATATTTTTCTACTCATAATTGGCTAGGTTTACTCTATGACTTGTGGGTCCAAGAAGTTAGTTCCTAGGGAGAAGAGAGGAGTATGGGTAGGAATGTTGGTGAAACACACTGTCCCATGCTGTGCTATGGCTTACAAGTGGGCCAGGTCTTGTGGGTCCCACTGGTCAGTGACTTGAGAGAGGAGAAATCTCTAGAGACTAAGTGTTGTGAGCTGTATGGACAGCTGTCTTGCATCTGCGATTTCAGTAGGTTAATAAGGGATATAAATTATGGGAAAATTATTGGAGGTAGAGAAAGGTGTGTTTAACCTGCTGACCAAATTTCAGGGTTAGAAGTGGTCTGGTTAATCTGTGGTGAAAATGCAAAGTAGGCATTCTGGTCCAGTTTTTCTGCAGTGCAATTTATGTCCCTAGGGCTTTGCTTTTATTATTTTATGTGATTTCTTTGGGACTTAAATTGAGCCAAAATTAATGATGGTAGGGTTCTTGTTTTCACACCTGCTGGTAGAATTGCACTACCTAATTAATCTTTATTTTTATTTGGTGAATTTTAGAAGTAAACCAATTTATTTCAGCTAGCTTCCTAGTTTTGCTGATTTGAGGGATTTCATTGAAACATTTATTGAAGTGATAAAATTATGTAAAATTTACAGTGGGTTAAGTATGTGGGATAGTGTTCACAGGAATTTTTCCATGATTTTATGTGCAACCAAACATCTTTAGAAAATCCTTAGACTATACAAATGCATAGGTCAAGGAAAAAGGACACAGGCTGAAACTTGTTTGAATTTTTAAGGGGTCTAAACTAATGAAATAAATTCTGGAAAAATTATATGGATTCATGATAAATAAGCTATTTGAATAAATTATTTCCCCCATATGTTTCTGTTCAACTTGATGCACTTTTAGGAGTTGGTCTAATTTTGCCGATTAGGGTTTAATATTGCCAACTTAAATTTCCATGAAGTAAAAATGCCAGAATTTTAAATTGTGCATTCTGATGACAGTAGGGCATAACACTAATTACTTGGAAATTAGATTTAGGGCTGTGACAGGAAAATATCCTATAGGATTTCAATCCTTTGAAATTACTACAAAATTCCTTGGTTCCAAAAGAGCCCTTAGCCTTGATATTGTGCAATGCTCCAATAAGTTCTTACTAGCTTGACAACAGAAATAAATTATAGCCTTTATTCACACAATATTTACAAGGGAAAAGATCAGTCGTATTAGAAGGATTTTCCTGGTGTCATAAAAATTGTACTACTCCCTCCGTTTGAAAATATAAGACATCCTTATTTTCCGCAAAGTCAATATTTGAAAATTTTGACTAATAACTAAACTAAAAATATATGTGTTTAATGTCGTGCATATAGTATCACTAGATTCATATTTTATAATATTTTTCATGTGATGTTAATTTTGTGGTTATTAATGATATATTATAAAAAAAACTAGTGGTCAAAGTATAATGTTGGAGACCGTGTAGAAACCTAATGCGCCTTATATTTTCAAACGGAGAGAGTACATTACAAGTGTCAAAAGACTACTACCTCCGTCCCAAAATAAGCCCATCTTTGGCCATTGGAATGCAAATTAAGATAGAGTGAAAAAGACCAAAGTGTCACTCATCAATATAAAAAGTAGTATTGGTGGGTAGACAGGTGAGAGTAGCTAAGGGGCATTGAAGTAATAAAACTCATCGATTTGTGGACCGAGATAGGTGAGAACTTTGGGATTATGCCATCGCAAAAAATTGGCTTCGCTGAAATGGCATCACTTAAATGGGCTTGATAAAATACCATTCTCAACTAGGGGTCTTCACCGGAATACCATCCTAGACCATTTTGCCCTTGGGCTTCTTCTTCCTCCCTCCAGTGCCTCTTCTTCCTTCTTTCAGTGCCAAAGTAGCTCGCTGACAGCCATGGGGTCCACCCGCTGCAACAGTTGCAGCATCTCTGAGGTGGTTACTGGCGAGGGATGGAGTTGGGATCCGTAGCACATGAGGCGAGGGACAGCAGTGGGATCCGTAGAGGCGGCGGCGAGGCGAGTGATGACGCCAACCTCAGCGGCAACGACGGTGACGCCAGCCTCACTCATGGCTGCCTCCCCATCCGTGTCACACCCCGCCCTGGCACCATCTACAATGACACCAGAGAAGATACACAACAGGAGATCGGTGAGAACCAACTCCCATGAAACCGTGATGCCGGTACCAGTCCTAGGAAACCTTACCGGTACCCACAATCAACGGAGATGCATCATCACAATCCTTAAGATAGATTATACCTTTATAAGTTGCAACTTCAGGCAAACCCTAAGAAGAAACCTTCAAACAGAACATCAGTAGCGAGCGATAGCGTAGCTAGAACCCAATCCACAAGCAACGGCTTGGGATTAGGAAGGAAACCCTAATCTTTAGCCTCAACTTCCTGAGGATGGAACAACGACGACTGAGTACTTACATATGCAGCAAGCCACTGGGAAATATGAGTATGCAGGATTCAAAGGAAGGTTCGGGTTTATTTCGCAAACTTTTATTTGAAACACTTTCAAAACTCTAAATATGGATTGTTCAAGATGTAGCTAGAAAGAGGCTCTCACCTTGATCCTGTTCGTGAATTGCTTTGCAACAACTCAAGCGGACAAAACAAATTTTAGTGGATTAAAATTACCGGTCAGTCCTATTCCCTATTATTGGTGGTCTGACCATGACACTGGCTCAAGGTGTCTGCCCTTAGGTAGCTTTCTACTTCCTCCTCATCTATTAGTTTATTTTCACTTTCGTCCTTTCCAGGACATCTACCATATCATATTTTAACTTCGGCTCCTTGAGCCATTTATGTCTCAAGCACATTGCTTCTGCACGGGAAGCCTAATCTATGATGCCACTTGAAATCCCGGATCACACAACCCCATTTTAGACCGCTCAGGTCATCCCTTAGCCACCATGGTCAATTCTGGTAACGGTTCCCATCCATAAACCATTTTCGCAAATCATTGACAAACAAATCTACGCTAAAGGAATCACCTCACATTCTCCCATAACCGTGGGCACGACTGTGCAAACAGTTCATAACCTTTACAAATGGTGCACGCTTTACCCACACGACGCAAGCTTACTTCCACACCAGTGGATGGGGAAGGATCGCGACAAGACCTTTCCAAAGCAAGTCTAGGATAGTCTATTGCCCTATAGAAGGGTCCTAAACCAAGTACAGGAAAACCCATTTCCCATATCCAGGGTTGCGGGTATCACTCTCTTGGCACCCTAATGACTCCTCTTGTATTAGCAACCTGACAATCCTGGATCCACTAATTACTTGGCCAAAGGAGTCTCATACCACCCGTGTGGTCACGTTGTGAGATGCTAAGATGAAATTTCCCAAGGAATCGGTCCTTATATGCAAATACGAAGCACCACCACACAAATGATCACCTTGCATCGTGGGTTTTCACAAACCATCTTTATTTTGCAAACATGGCGACACTGAGCGTCAGGTTTTCAAAGGCTTCCTAGACCCATTTTTCCAATGTTGACAAACAAGAGTGATTTGGGTGGTGCTGGTGATACCCATGCTCAAGGAGCACAGAGGCCGAGATACCATGGGGTGGAGCTACAAAGGATAGGGTATCAAGGGCCTACGGGTTATAGCAACTACTAGGTAGGTCCGTCGGTTTATCGAACCGAGGCTAGTAAAATTAATATGTACACTAAACATGCAATTTTGCAAATAAAATATTTTGTAAACTAGGAGCAATATGATCAAAGAGTGACTTGCCTCAGGTCTTCGTCTTCGAATCTTTGCGAAATCCGACGTCCAATGATTTTTCAAAATGTTGACTACACGTGAAACGAGAGAAAAGCACACAAAACCCAAAAATAAAATACTATTATTAATAACTAATAGTGTCATTAGGTAGATCTCAATTTTAGAAAAAATTAGAGACTTGAACATGGTCAATCAAAGTTACGGATTAGGAGACATCAATTTTGAAGTTTTAAAGGATTTTCTAGAAATTAAAAAGGATTATTTAAATTAAAAGAGAAATATGCCAAGGGAATATTCCCTTTGGCCGACATGTGGGAACTGATGTCAGTGAGATA
Source organism: Oryza meyeriana var. granulata (assembly GCA_003991445.1). NCBI lineage: Eukaryota > Viridiplantae > Streptophyta > Magnoliopsida > Poales > Poaceae > Oryza > Oryza meyeriana. Next base: position 42,448 of record RYFJ01001878.1, on the reverse strand, counting down.
GAGGAAGGGTGGTGCACGGTGGACGGGGTCTACGGAGGAGAGAGGGAGGGAAACCAGTGGACTAGGGCACTGTGCTCGTGGGCTAGCTTGGCTGGGTCCACAGGGCAGTGACCCGACTCACATGAGCCTATTCTACACGTGGCTGTGGGATGTGGTGGGCATGCGTGGTCGTCTATGTCAGCCTAAGGTGCTGAGGTGGCGGCCATGTGGTTCACCACGTTGGATTGGACCGGGCGGGGAGGGGTGTGACCCGAGGAACGACCGACGGCTGGCGGTGGCCATCGATCGATCCGGCGAATGACGGCGAGGTAGGAGGAGTGGGATACGGGAATGGAGCGAGGGAGAGACGGCAAAGGTGGTGGATGGTTTGGATTGGGCGGATGGTGGCCGATGGCGACGGACGACCGTGGTGCTTCCCGCCGGTGAGCACGACGGTCAAGAGGTCGCCGCCGGTGACCATTTCGGCAGAGGACGGGTTCAGGATGGCCATGGTTTGAGGCGGTGTCTTGGGAGGGAGAGCAGAGAGGGAAAGATCGACCCTTACCTTCAGCGATGACGAGAAACCGAGGCGGCGGCAATGGTGGGATGACAGAGGTGGATTTGGGCGTTTTCGATTGGAGGAGGCTCGGGGTGCGGCGAAGGGTGGAGGAGGATCGCTAGACCTCGGGGAACTCGACGGTGGTGGCATCTTGGTCGATTGGGGCCGGAAGCGGTGGTATTAGTGTGGGTCAGAGAGGGCAAGGCAGCTGGACAGGGAGGTAGGCGGCGGCGGCTTGCCCTGCTGGGGTGTGGCGAGCGGGGCTCCTTGGTCCAATTTATAGAAGGAGCGTGGAGCATCGCGATGGCGAACAAAGGCGGTGGCACAACGGGGGCATGGTGTAATTGATCGATGAGACACGTCGCTACCGTGTTTCTGTGGTTGACGTCATCGTGCTTCCTCATGCATCCGCGAGAGAGGAAGGGAGAGAGACAAAGAGGACGACAATGAGACGAGACGAAGATTTCGTGCATGTGGCTTTGACCTCAAGGGCTCGCCAGCGAGGGAAGCTGTGAGTATTCGTTGGCATTTGGACCTCAACTTCGAGACGAGTGGTGGAGTGCGTTTCACGCTTAGGTGCTGGCCGATGGGATGGCGGGTTTGACGGAGGGGGCCACACATGCTCCGGCAAGGCCGTATGGGCGCAGTTGCGTCGATGAGTGAGCGAGAGATATATAGAGAAATAGAAGAGAGAGAGGTAGGTAGGAGAAAGACGACGGGGCAACGATGGTGATTCAAAGCATCAAGTCGGAGGGAGAAAGTAGAAGCCTAAGGGGAAAATGGTCCACGATAGCATTTCGGTGAAGACAGCCTAGTTGAGAGTGGTATTTTGTGGAAGCGCATTTAAGTGATGGCATTCCAGCGAAGCCACTTTTTTACTATGGCATAATCCCAAATTTCTCGAGGGTAGGTAGAGACAAGGAAATGAACTTATTTTGGGATAAAGGATATAGTCTAAAAATGTTTTGGGAGGGAGGGAGTACAAAGATTATAGAGTATGTAGTATAAAAAAAAATAAGCTCCGAAGCAGATTTAAAAAAGCAACCGGCCCGGCCCAGTCGCCACCTCTATTTTTCTGTAACGCCGCGGGCCCAATTGACGCCTCCTAAACCCTAATCGTGTGGACGGCTAAGATGGCCCAAAGCCCTCGCGCTCGCGTAATCCGACGACCGAGAATCCTCCACGTCGTCCCGAGGCCTCCTTCATAAAATCACCACCTCGCCTCGTGTCACCACCTCTCGCCGCCGCCTCCCCCTCCACCCCCGCCTCGCCGTCTCCCGTTCGGAACCCCAACCTCACGCGCCCCCTCCGGCCAAATGGTACGCTCTCGCCGCTGCGGTCGTTTCGGTCTTTCTGCTACTTCTGCCACAGCTGTTCCCGCGGTTTCCTTCCTGCGAATAAGCTGGACCTTTTTTCGTTGGATCTTGTGAACTCTGGCTTAGTTTCTTGCAGCTGCAACTGCGTAGATTTGTGCTGTAGACCTTGGTTGGAGGTCGAAATTTACATATGAATCTTGGATGCGCTAAGAGTTTGGATCGCAAATCTCGCAGGCCCCGAAGCGAGGCGGAAGGGCGCCGGTGCCGGCGAAGAAGAAGACGGTGCTGCACTCTCTGCTCCGTCCGTTGTGCTGCTTGTGAAATCCGTGTGCTTCCTCTGTTGCTGTGTAGCGTGATTTGATTTTGAATTTCTTTTTGGTGGGGTGCAGGAGAAGGTGACGAACCCGCTGCTCGAGAAGAGGCCGAAGCAGTTCGGCGTCGGCGGCGCGCTGCCGCCCAAGAAGGACCTGCACCGCTTCGTCAAGTGGCCCAAGGTGGTGCGCATCCAGCGCCAGCGCCGCATCCTCAAGCAGCGCCTCAAGGTGCCCCCGGCGCTCAACCAATTCACCCGCACCCTCGACAAGAACCTCGGTATGTGTACACCTTGCTTCGGTCATCATCCCATCGGTTCATTTGTTGGGTTGTCATTGCTTCTGGAATGCTAATTGGCCGAGCTGGTTAGGAGTTTAGGAAATTTACCTTTATTTTCGTTGCGAGCCTTGAATGGGTAAATAATGTAATTTGCATGTTAGATTAGTAATAATAGTGACTATGGTGTAGTGGATTTCTTTCAGTAGATTGCTGGTTAGCATAGTAGATTTCTCTTAGTTGAATGGAGCCTTTTACCACTAGATGTTTGTGTTTTCATACTTTGCTTGTGTCTAGAAAGTTTTTTTGTGATGAAAAATAAGAATGGTAAATGCTAATATATACTGCTAAAGCCTTCTTAATATAGTTGTGGTCATCTGTCAGTGCAAGAAACCATCATCAGTTATTTTGTCTCTATGATTATACCTTGAATGATTGCTAATGTGGCTAGTGTGTTCTTAGTATTGTGATTCATTAGCTATCATAGTACCACTTCAAAATAAAGCAGCATAACTTGCATGCAGTTCACCTTGAATTGTTCTTTACTTGCCATCTGTTATACTTTCCAGAGAAATTCATGGTGACAAAAATATCTGATGTGAATCATTGTTTGCAGCAACCAACCTGTTTAAGATGCTTCTCAAGTACCGCCCTGAGGATAAGGCTGCCAAGAAGGAAAGGCTTCTGAAGAGGGCCCAGGCTGAGGCTGAAGGTAAAATCGTTGAAGCAAAGAAACCAATTGTTGTGAAGTATGGTCTTAACCATGTCACTTACCTCATTGAGCAGGTAGAGAACCTGAATGACCTATGCGTTCCTTTGTTAATTACTCATCATGGGGTATCTTTCTGGGAACAATCAAACAGTACTGTTGTGATAATTGAATGATTGTCGTGCAGAGCAAGGCCCAGCTGGTTGTCATCGCTCATGATGTCGATCCGATTGAGCTGGTTGTGTGGCTTCCAGCCCTGTGCAGGAAGATGGAGGTCCCTTACTGCATTGTGAAAGGAAAAGCCCGTCTTGGATCGGTATATTTCCTCCTGAATCCTTGTCTATACTTTTGTTGAAGGTATATAGGCTAGTAGAAAGAGAGGCTCATTCTTTGCAAATAATCATGTCTAGATTGTTCACAAGAAAACTGCATCTGTTCTGTGCCTGACCACTGTCAAGAACGAGGACAAGCTTGAGTTCAGCAAGATCTTGGAGGCCATCAAGGTAAGAAACCATGAGAGCCCTCATTAAGTTAATCATCATATCATGCTATCCAGTGCTGCTGCCCTTTAGCACCTCATTTGCTAACGCTACGGACCATCTTTCTCTAGGCCAACTTCAACGACAAATTCGATGAGATCAGGAAGAAGTGGGGAGGCGGCATCATGGGCTCCAAGTCGCAGGCGAAGACAAAGGCCAGGGAAAAGCTGCTTGCCAAGGAGGCTGCCCAGCGGATGACCTAAATTTATTACAGCCCTCTCTGTTGAGCTCTCCCTGTACCTTCAGTTTTCAGTGTCCTGATTTTGACGAGGAACTCAAATTAGCACTGTACAACCGTGCTGTAGTTTCATACCTTCTCTGTTCACCGGACGATGTTGGAAAACTATGCAAGATCCAGAGCTGCTAAACCTTTTTGTTCCATTCTCGCTCTACGTAGAGGTTTACCGTAGTGGCTGTACAATAACGTAAATAAATTATTAAGAGCTGAAATGGTCGTATCCGAACACAAAATTAGGCAAAAATAAAGAAACTAAGCAATCGCACTAGTTGGGCTTGGCTTGCCCTCGGTGTGTGGTTGGAAGGGGGGAATTGTAAGAGTATCTCCACCACGATGCTTATATGAGTGTCTGGAGAAAAAAAATCGGTTTATTTTTTTACCTATTGGTTTGATGGGTGCTAATTCTAGCGAGCAGCGACTACTTATATGAGCACCTGAAGAAAAAATCAGGTTTATTTTTTTACCTAATGGTCTGATGGGTGCTAATTCTAGCGAGCCGTCGCTTCGCCTAGCATTGATGCCCGAGAGGTGTTTCAGGAGACTGACTAGCTATTATGGTTACAATGATAAACCAATAACTATAGACAACCAATAACTACAGACATGGAAGGTAGTTATTAATTTGAAACATCCACCTCAAACTAGTATTGGAAGATAGGGCTCTTAATAAGGTGCTTAACTTTTTATTCTTTTTCTATGCGTCCATCTTAGCACGTAGTATTAAAGGTGATCTTAGGAGGTAATGGAAGTTTGAGAGGTGGGAGTTATTAACTCTGCTGTTTCGATGGTGGGTGTGAGAGTTTTGGGAAGCATTGAGAAGGGGAGTTTAGTAGCAAACTCCCACCTTTTCAATACTTGGGTAGGGGTGTTAGTAGAACTCCTCTACTACCAAATAAGGGACTAGGAGTAAAAATGAAACTCTCATGACCATTTCTTCTATTAGCTCCCTCTTGTAAACTCTCGGTCCTCTTCTCAAAAGTTGCCAAACACACCCTCAGTGTTCTTCAAGCTGTTATGCCATCACGTCCATCTTGCAACCAAGAAACTCCATCCTTCTGATCCTGCAACCAAACTTCGGGATTTCCAGTTCAATTTTGCGAATTTCAATAAGCTAATTTCCCCAATTTTTACCTATTTTCCCCTTGATTGTTCAATGTGATTGTACCCATGTTTCCTTGATTGTTCAATTTGGGTTATCAAGGAAATAAAGTTGGCATATATAGGAAACATGATTTCACATGTGCAAATTTGTCTTTTAAACGCTTTAACAATACAGGCCGTAGGTAACAACATATTATAGAGGCGATAAGATACACCGTTGACCGATTCATTCATCCCTCGTTATTTTCCGAGGTTACTAATGCAAATGCTCCAAACATAGTAAGAGTAGCAAGAAAGGCAGTCTTGCTACGAGGAGTCCCCATCAGATATTGATGTCTCAATCCACGAAGGAAACTCTTGCCACCTTCAATCGATTGCTTCATCTTTTGTTTTGCGTTATGCAGCATACTACTTGTTAGGCTTCTCGAAAACGTACGGTCCTTCAAATATCCATCCCTTATTGGTACTGCCTGCATCACATGCATAATCAAATAGACTGTTCACACAACCAAGTAGGCGGTCTGAAATCCCTATTTCAGGTGTTGCAAAGGTGTTTTTAATAAAAAAAATTGTAAATGAATCTCCATTTAGTATTGAAAAATTAACAAGGGAAATATTTAGCATGCCTTTTATTTTGTTGCTGGTTTCCATGCACTCAACAAACTTGTATGTGCATTGGAGATTACAACCATACAAAAGCAAATACTTGTATGTTGCATCCCAATTAAATATATAATAAAAAAGATGAGTCTGCATCAGGCCAATGCCATAACCTCATGGTATGGAAAAACTGTTCAAATGGGTTAACATAACCTATCTTTTGATATCCTACCACACGTGAGATTGAATGAGTCGGATCAAAAGGAAAGACCACAGGAATACTTTATAGATATAGATCTAGCTACTCTTTACTTCCTCAGACAGGGAATGAAACAAACCACACATAGATCATGTGGAACGATCCAAAGAACGGGAGATAATAACATTGTTTTACTTTTTAGATGAAAGGCACTTACCCTGCTTTTAAAAAGCCAACAACATAACAAAGTCTTTTATAGAGATACTGGAGATGCTAGTTTAACTAGACAGCAAATTCCAAACAACCTTACATCTAAACAACACAGGATAAGCCAAACTCCATACATCTTTGTCTTCTCAAGAACATTTTGAAGTCAAGCCAGCCAAAACTAAACCAAGACCAAGCATAGGAAGCCTCACAACCAGAACCCAAACAAACTAAAACATAGTCAAGTTACATCAAGAGTTTAACCAATCCCAGACCGAGGAACATTTAGTGACAACACCACTTTCTGTAAGTTTTCAATCATTGGCTCCTTGAGCTGCTTCTCTTCCATCTTCATCAGCACCTTCCACGGCCTGAGGAGAAAAATAGTGCAAAAAATGATAGTTAAGGGGGAGGAAAAAAGTTTATCTCTAAAAACCCAGTACCAAAAAGGCCAACTAACTATCCCCAAGAGACAAACATTGTTTTACTTGCTTAGTCATAGTGGATATAATTGCCGCCACTTGTTCAAACCATTTCTTTTGTAGGATGTCTTGTATAGTAGGTGAGGATAAACTTTGTTTTAGTGACATGCTCATAAGCCTATCTCATAAGCTTACGTAGTTAAGATGAACAGAAACAAAACTGACCTCTTCAAGAACAATAGTTTCAGCCCTTTGAGCCTGAGCATCAGACTCTCTTGCAAGAAAATTCCATTTTGTGCGGTTGAAGTATTCATCCATAAGCACCTGCATGTCATGCCTATAACTAAGTTGGCATTTGAATTGGCTTATTGCGCTGGCTTATAAGCACACGTAAAATGAGAAATATCATTAGCATATGATTAATTAAGTATTAACTATTAAAAACTTGAAAAATGATCTATTTGATTTTTTAGAGATACTTTTATATAGAAAATTTTTGTAAAAAACGTACCGTAGCACGAAAATTGAGAGAGAAGCTAGAAACCAAAAGCAGAAGCGAGAGAAAATCTACTTAACCCACTAAAGTATCGTGATTGATCTATCTAACTGATAGAAGTATAGTTGCTAGTCTAATTAACCCCATGAAATATGAAAACCGGTGTAATCTACCCTTGAGGGGGTAGACCAACTCTAATACTTCAGGCAATTAAATAGACTTTTCCAATTAAGTACTTACACTAGCAGTATCATATTCATAGTTAATCCACAACAACATGATGCTTACCCACTCATCCATGCTTAGAAGTTCATCCAATTCTGAGCTCAGCTCTGAATTGATCTTGTCCAAAGCAAATTTCTTGAAAGACTGTGACGTCGAACAAAAATGTCAAACTGAAAAACTGTCATGTCTGATCACATGCACAAATAAAGTGGTGTTTGAATCAGCTTTTGCATGTAGTTTATACGAGAAATATCATTAGCACGTGATTAATTAAGTATTAACTATTAAAAGCTTAAAAAATAGATCTATTTAATTTTTAAGAGATACTTTCATATAGAATTCTTTTTGCAAAAAACATACTGAAAACGTGCTAACAGAAATCGAGGCAGAAGCCATAAGCTGGAAGCTGATCTGAATAAGGTCTAAGAAACAATTAAATTCAAACCCCAGGCAATTGTTTGTTCCTTTCTCTAAAGTCAAATTATGGGAATAAACACAACAGATGATTGGTTCTAATGAAGTCTTTTAGGAAAGGCTGCACGGATACTACAATGTATTGGAAAAAATTGGGTAATCGATATACCATCTTGGTTCACATGGTGTTTGATTAAAAAAGGGTAGAAAACAAAAGGTAAACAGTACATCCAACAAAATATCAGGAGTGCTCCTAATTCACAATGCCTGTCAAATTGTCAATGGCGTGTTATTGTTTGAGCTGTCAGAATATGTGAGCTAATAACAGTGATTACATATGTATCTTTTGTACGTACACAAACTAAGTGTAGCTGATGCTAATTCTCTCTTCTCTCATGAATCCCCACCTTAATTATTTTTAGCCTTTGGATGATCAATGTGGTCTAAATTGTCTCCCTTATAAATCAAAATCATCTCAATAACTCCTAGACCTTTAAATGATTGATGAAAGGTTTAAACTGTACAAATCATTCCCCCTGCCGATCGAGTTTTTTTTAAAATTGTACAAATCATATAATCTGGCTGCAAAACAAATATATGTTGCACATCATTTCTATTATTACTATACCATATTCCTGCAGCAACTCGTGGGGTTTCATCTAGTTATTACCCTATAATGCTGTTCAAATAAGATAAATGATTTATGTTCATCGGTGTACTCATGTTTTATAATAAAATAATGTAGTGCGTTATGTGGTCTATTTAAGCTCAAGTTCATGGAATATTGGAGAGGGGATACACTTTCTTATCCTGTTACACAGGTGTATTTCTTAAGAGAACAAAAGAGTTAATCATATTTTATCTTTTTTCTATAAACCAACATTACTTGTTTACTATACAGAGAGATATTGAACCTTTTAGGTTTAAGCTAGCCAACATATTAATATGTTGGAAAACTAATAAGGCATAAGTGACTCCCGACATTGGACAAGGCGATGATACCAATGACAGTTCAGATGATATTGTAATATTGGGTAGTCATCAAAAGGGATTCACGGCTAAAATGAACATCAAGGAAAGCAAATTAGTAGACTCGGCATCCGGTGAAAAAAATATGATTCACTACTGTCTTTGGACAAAGGTGTACAGTTGATAGACAGCCTTTCCAACTACATCAAAGGAATTAATTGTTTCAAAATCTTGGAGTAAGCCAGTACTTAATAATGTATATATATATACACAGTTGAAGCATACATTATTTTATTTTATCGATTGACATGAAAGTATGGGTGCAAAATTCAAAACCATATCCCATTAGCTTGAGTCTCAAAAAGCTCCAATTAATACTAAAGGAGTATGAATCAATGGACCGTGATTGCTTCAACATGGCTAAACAAAAGTTATGTATGAAGACATCCAAACGATGAAAAAAACTCAAGGAGCAATATCAAAGCACTGTTTGGACTTGCAGTTTTGGGTATGTTTTTAGAATCACATATATTCACACCTTTTGATCATATTTTTATAACATTATTTTATATCCTGTAGATTATTACTGTGTTTGGAAGACACACGAACTTCCATAAAAAGCTCAATATTGCACGGCCGGCAAAGTTGGTTTGTAGCTGGTCTAAAATTGACTATAATGTTTCAAGATGCAAATCAGTAAGATTGCTATCCTTTGCTCATATGTGCTCATGATTTTGCTATCTAAACGGTTAGCCTTTTGTAGATTCTTATACAATAGCAAGTGGTAATACCTTTATTCTGATCATATTGGACCAAGATACCAAAAATTTTTTGTATTGGACCCTACCTCGCTTAATCCCATTTATAAAAACAATCCAAACATAAGATATGTAAAAAAAGTTGTATGGACTACGGAACACTTCAATATAGCCATGTGTAGAGCATGTCCTGGCTCTAGGTGGAACGAGGATATCAATCTATGGAGTCGAATAATCATTGCAAATGTTCTGATTCACGACAAGTAAGCTTTCTTCTAAAATCTTGTCAGAACCATTAAATATATTTCTCTGATGCAAATATAGCTAACTATTCAATCATCTTAGGGATTTATCTGGTTATCTTGTTCATCTCTTTATACGTACATGGAAAAATGAAGAACTACACTTGCCAGCTTTTAAGGTCAATATCGCAGCACTAGCATTGATCATTTAGAATATTATATATGATTTATGATCATATAATTGCATGTGCAGGATGTCTATGAGCTAAAGAAACAATTTTTGGTAAATCTATTGATGTACCAAGAGAATGAACATGAAAGCAATATCTCTAGCGGCACACGAGATTTCCTAAGTGTATCACTAATGGTTAAAGTTAGAATTAGTTAATTAGCCGCATTGTATTTCTATATTATACCGTTTGCTTTTAGATTGGACATGTTTATACCCACAACAAATTAATGGAATAAATCTCTATTATTCTTTTTTTGTGTGGACATATATTGCCCTCATATATGTATTGAAGTGATTAGACATGATTGTTGATGGTTTTGAATTGATATTCTCTGACAATATGATATTTTTCACTTTGCTTAAATATATTTGATAAGCACAATTGGACTTCTACAAAAATTAATTTGACTAACATGAAACTATTAACAAAAAATATTATTACGCCATAGAGTTGGCATAGGCATGTTACTAGTACCTATAATAGGTACAAACTTGCTAAGGTACACGAGAAATAAGCAATAACTAAAACCTTGACTAACAAAATTTTAGCACTCATGGGTGCAAAGATATGTGCTAGTTATGGACTTTGTGTCATTGTTTTTTCCATGCTTTGTTAACATAGAGCAAACTATACAAAAATTAAATTAAGGTATTTATGATTTTTTAATTGCATCAAGATCCGAATATTGACACAGTATCATGGTTGAACATTGCCAAGCCTACCTCAGATCCAATGCTGCCTCTTCTGTTTGACTCCAACTGTGACATCTCATGTTCCTTCAAAAGGTTTAGATGGTCCTGTCAAAAGATAGTAGCTATATTACAGGACAAAATCAGACACTTTAATTTGATAAAGGATATGGCAACAAGTACCTACAAAAATTTTCTTATCTCACTGCAGCTCAGACCATTTAGTCAAAGTTTTAAGGTTTTTTAGTTGTTCTTCACAGTCGCTGTTCCTCTGCAAAAAGTATGAACTGACCCACCAAGTTACATGAGAGCAAAAATATAATAAAGTCAAGATTTAGAGGACCTTTTCTATAGGCATAATGTCGATAAGCATAATATACTCCTTGTGAAGTCAAGTCATTGTCCTGTGAAATTTTAGGAAGTACAATTAAGATAAGATTATGAATATCATTGGTTAGCCATTAGTTATGATAATCCCCACATGCAAAAGCAAAAGGACAAGAACAAATATAAGCACATAAGAAAACACAATACTGGATTTAGTCGTTCAACAAAATCTTTTAATGATTTTGACACAAAACTCAAGAATAATATGTAAATTCTATCTTTAAATCTTTAAAATATATAAAAAGTTCTACCAAGTAAGCATTATAGCCTAATACAACAATAAACAAATCAAATCAAATCATTGCTACGATTGCACACCTTTATTGGTAAGCGTTGTACTTGTATTATTCTAACCAGCATAGTCCTCAAAAAAAATATGCTCTTAGACTAATCCTAGTGCACGTTTCATAGAGGTTTCATGCACATTAAATAGGTTGATACATCAGCATATATAATGATATGGTAAAGAATTAAAGAGGAGAGAGATGAGATCAATTTGATGAAATTGGTGCTCATCATTTTTAACACGTTGGAAACCGTGTAAAACTCCTATTGAGAGGGTTTGTGTTTCATCTCTACATATTTCATTAACTCCCATTAGTCATGTAGATATAACATTTAAATGGTATGCTAGCATATGAAACCGTGAAATAAAATTTTGCATTAGGAGAAGTAGTTTCATCCATTAACTCAAATATCTTTAGATGTCATGGCACTCTTAGAAACCGTACAATGAAACTTTACACTGAAAATAGCCTTAGAAAATGATCAACAAGCAACAATAATAGCTTACACTGAAATATGGATAACTGCACTATAAAGGTTATCCAAGGAGACAAGCAAGCAAATATACCATTGCCAAGTGCCTACTGCAAAACAACTAGTCTTTAAGTATTCATGGAGGAGCCTTTGGAAGTTCCAGCCAGTAAAGAATTTTGTGGATGCCACCAGGTTGGTTAGTTCGAATACACGGGATGCGGTGAAAACTCCCCTCGTTTTTTGTGAGCACGCTTCCCGAACTGATAAAACGGTATATTTTTTATAAAATTTTTCTATATAGAAGTTGCTTTAAAAAATCATATTAATCTATTTTTCAAGTTTACACTAGCTAAGACTCAATTAATCATGTGCTAATGGCTCATCTCGTTTTAGATGATCATCTTCTTTTTCTTCTTATATCACCTTCAAACTCACAGGAACTTGTGAATGTTGATCGAAGTTAAAACATACATCAGGCCATCAAGCTTATCAAAAGACCAAAATACCCCTTCAACACCAAGCTCTATTATCCCCTTGCATTTTATTTCCAGTTAATTCATACCAAAATCTAGAAGCTATCTCCCCCATCCACTAATAGCACACCGCCTACTGGCTCATGCAGCTGTTTGGCAGCGATACCGCCGCTGCCAAACAAGAAGATGGACTCTCTTTTTATGTGTATGTTCATGCTATCTCTATTTTCTTGATTTCCTTTCCTTTGGTACATTCAGATCTCACTTGTACTTTTGTTGATTACTGTGCATTTCTTGCTCTACTATGCGTGTCATATGTGGAGAGAATGGCAGTGGAAGTTATTGGACTGAAGGCCATCGTCATGCGTACACCAACCATATCAGGGGTTCGTGGAGATTAGAAGATATCTGAATTTGAGGTATTGGGTTGCTTCCTAACCTCTGATTTTTCAACCTGAGTACCAGACCACCAAGCAGGCAGCAACCTTTCTCTTGGATTCAGAGATCATGAATTCGAGGAGACCAAAAGTAGATGTGTTTGTGTGAGAGACAAAGGTGTGTTTATAATAGATGATTTCTACTGTCAATCAACCGAGCTTCTATCGACCGGGTGCTAATAGGACAAGGTCAAAAGGTCAATTCAGCTGAGCCCTGCCATATCTACTAGACCATCCAGTCAAAGATACATGGAGAAGAAAGGCTGATCAATCTAGTGGCATACACAAAAATAGATGTTGAAGAATAGTGCAAACAGATATTGGACAACCCCTAGTGATGTCTGTTCGCACATAAACACGTCACGTGTGCCCCCGGCGACGAGCGCGATGCGCAAGACATGTTGCAAGGGGAGTCTCGTCGGGAGCGCAATACACAAGACACGCCGGTGAGAGCTCTTGGAATCCGACACCCCACGCTCCCGGGAGGGACCCCGTCAGGGAGAACGGCGGCGATGGGTCGCCCTAGGTCGGCCTAACCGCCCCTAGGACCTTATGCCCGCTGTCGCAACGAAGTAGACGGCAACGAAGAACAAAAAGCAGAAACTACGGTTGAGAGAAAATAGTAGATACAAAATAATGTAGTAGATTGATATGTCGATTGTGTGTGTCAATCGGCCATCACCCCTTATATATATAGGGCGGCTGGTCTTTCCTGTACACAAAAATACTTTCCATGCATACGGTAAAAAGAAAACAGAGACTGAACCGAAGTATTCCTCCTGCTTACAACCGGCCAATCATGTAGAAGACGAGGCCGTTAACATCCTCGCCCGAGCATCTCGCCAGGCCGTTGTCCAGACCGTTGCTTCCGCTTTGTCTAGATCGCCCGGGACCTCGCCCGGCCTGTGTCCGCGCCCGGGACCTTGCCCGCGCTTGTGCCCGTGCCCGGGATCTTGTGCCCGTTCCCGAGCTGTGTGCCCGTGTCCGGGACCTTGTACCCGTTCCCGGGCTCTATGTCTGTGCCTGGGACCTTGTGCTCGTTCCCAGGCCCTGTGCCCGTGCCTGGGACCTTGCACCAATATGCACGTGATGACAAATTTGATCATCAACACATGCCCCCCTGTTTTTTGGCAAAGCTTGCATGCCAAAAAATATACTTCTTTCTTGTGCGAAGACTAAGGACGATGTCAACACACCCATCGGCTATGTTTATTTTGTTCTAAGGACGATAATTAAATATCGGCCATACGTGCTTAAGCTTCTTGCCACACGCTTGGATGAAACTTCTTCAAATATTTGCCATTGAGAGCATGGGGCAGCAAAATACCTTTTAATGACTCCACCAAATATGAATTTTCGGGAACCACTCTCGCAATTTTGAAAGGACCTTCCCAACTCGGAGACCACTTCCCAAACTTGTTATCTTTTAAACCAATCGGTAAAATCACCTTCCACACTAGATCACCAACTTGAAAACTTTTCAACTTGACCTTCTTGTTATATGCTTTTGCCACTCGTAGCTTGTCTCTCTCAATAGCCCTCAATGCTTCTAATCTCTTATCGGCGACCTCGTCAATATTGTCCATCATTAAATTGTGGAAATGCACCGCCGATAAGTCATTTTGCTTGGCTAATCTTAAGGCGTCTAGATTTACCTTCACGGGCAAAACGGCCTCTTGTCCATATACAAGCTCATATGGAGTTACTTTAGTTGCACCGTGCCTTGAGATCCTATGTGCCCAAAGAGCTTCGGACAACACCTCATGCCATCTTCTAGGATTATCTTCAATCTTCTTCTTGATGAGCTTGATCAATATTTTATTTGTGGACTCCGCTTGTCCATTGGCTTGGGCATAATATGGAGATGAGTTGAGCAACTTTATCTTATATAATTCAGCAAAATCTTGGACTTGTGATGATATAAAAGAAGACCCTTGATCCGAAGTTAATGTTTGAGGAATGCCGAATCTATGGATAATGTGCTCAGTTATGAATTGAATTACCTCCACATGTGTCATATTTTTGAGAGGAACTGCTTCAGACCACTTGGTGAAATAATCAATAGCAACTAGCACGAACCGATGCCCCTTCGACGATGGAGGATGAATCCGTCCAATAAAATCCAATCCCCAACCTCGAAATGGCCACGGCTTAACAATAGGATGCAACATGGCAGCGGGAGCTAGCTGAATATTACCAAATCTTTGACAAGCTTCACACCCCTTATAATATCTGAAGCAATCATTAATCATCGTCGGCCAATAGAAACCAGCACGCCGTAGCAACCACTTCATCTTGTGTGCCGATTGATGTGTACCACATATGCCTTCATGCACCTCTCCCATAGCATCTCTCGCTTGGTCCTCATCCAAGCACTTCAAAAGAATACCATCAACAGTTCGGCGATAGAGGTCATTGTCAATCAATATATACTAGAAAGCCATCCGCCGAACCGTCTTGTCCACCTTCTTGTTAGGATTTTGCAAATAATTAACAATAGGCCTCCTCCAGTCCTTGTCTTCACCTTGTTTCAGCGTCCAATAAACGCCGGCTCAAATATGCAATAGCATGCTCCTTTCCTTCAGTCTTCTGTGTCAAAACAGCACCAATTACTCCATCTTCCGCTGCAATATAAAGCCTAAACGGCTGTCCATGTTTGGGCGCTCTCAATACCGGTGGAGTAACCAAATAATGCTTGATCTTCTCAAATGCTTCTTGCTGTTTTTCCCCCCAAGTGAAATCAGTGTCGCTCTTCAACTGAAGGATAGGTGTAAAAGCATCAACTTTCCTCGACAAGTTAGCTATGAATCTCCTCAAATAATTGACCTTGCCAAGGAACTTTTGCACATCTCTCTTGCATTCAGGAATCTGAATTTTCTGGATAACTTCAATTTTCTTAGGATCTATTTCTATGCCATGTTCATGAATAATGAAGCCTAAAAACTTTCCAGCTGATACACCAAAAGCACACTTTAAAGGATTCATCTTCATATTATACTTTCTCATTCTATCAAAAGCTAAACGCAAATCGGCCAAATGTGGTTCAATGGCATCCGATTTGACAACAATATCATCAATATAAACATCTAAAATGACCCCAAGCAAATCATGAAAGATTAAATTCATAGCTCTTTGATATGTAGCACCGGCGTTCTTCAAACCAAAGGTCATTACCACCCACTCAAATAAACCAAGAAAACCGGGGCAGCGAAAAGCCGTTTTGGATATGTCTTCTTCGGCCATAAAAATCTGGTTATACCCCGCATTACCATCAAGAAAACTAATGACCTTATGTCTAGAAGCATCGTTAATAAACATATCGGCTATAGGCATAGGATACTCATCTTTGGGTGTAGCTCTGTTCAAATCTCCGAAATCAATGCACACCCTCAATTTGCCGGACCCTTTCTTCTCCACGGGCACAATATTGGAAATCCAATCAGCATACCTGCAAGGTCTAATGAAATTAGCTTTAAGCAACCGATCGATCTCCTCCTTGATCCGGTCATACATCTTGGGATTGAACCTTCTAGCTGGCTGTTTGAAAGGTCTGAAACCACTCTTAATAGGCAGCCGATGTTCTACTAACTCTTGGCTCAAGCCAGGCATCTCATGGTATTCCCAAGCAAAGATATCAACATACTCTTTTAAGAGCTCGATTAACTTCAACTTGTAATCGGCTTCCAGATTTTTGTTTATAAAAGTCGGTCTAGGAATTGATCTATCACCAATGTCTATCTCCTCTAATGGATCGGCCGATGTAAAACCTTGTCCTAGCTTATCCATATTTTCTAGCTCTTCTATGGATTCATGCATATCGTTCTCTTGAGACCGATAATTTTCGAGACGCTTTTGCAACCAATCTGAGCTAGGATCCATCTAATCACATTATATTTTTGAGCCGATTACCACCAATCGGCTTTAACATGACGGGCACAAAACCATTTTTTGTAGCACTAAGGAAATCAAATTCTGGAAGATCATTGCGTCCCGTCAAACAAGTAGCTTCAGGATGTTGCCAATCCACCATAGCATCGGCTAATGCAACACAAGCCGATGTGTCTGCATAAATCATCTCCACCTCATCCTCAACTCATTGGATCAGAAATTGGTGCATGGTAGATGGCACGCACTGGTTAGCATGTACCCAATCGCGGCCTAAAATCACATTGTAATTACCTTGCACTTCAGCGACAAAGAACGCAGCGGGCAAAGTCTTGCTCCCAACCGTGAGCTCCACATAAATAACTCCTTTGGCCTCTGTCCGTTCCTTGCCTTCAAAGCCATTCAGCACCATATTGGTCTTCTTCAAGTCTTCATCTTGCAGCCCCAATTTCTTGAAAACTGAATACAGCATAAGATTGATCACAGCTCGACCATCAACAAGCATTCTAGCAACCGGCAATCCATTAATATGACCCTTGATGTACAGCGGTTTCAAGTGCTTCACCGGTTCTTTAGGCTTCTCAAAGATGGCATTCTTGGGACCAAAATCCAGCTGGGCTACCTCTCCTTCTTCATCAACAACACGATACTCAGCAGGTAAGTAATAAACCATATTAATATCCATACCTTCCCTGCTGGGTGTCGGCTCAAAATCCACCATCTCTTCGTCATCTCCCAAGGTAAATATCGGCGTTTGTGATGAAGGGGGTGCTGTAGGTGACATGGTTGAGGTTGGGGTAGCCTCAGGTACCTCCTGAGTTGGAGTAACAGCTGCTGGAACAGGTGGAGGTGCTGCTGTTTTTTCATCAACCTTAGGCTTCCACACTTGTTTCGGATTGATGACGGGCCGAATTTGGTTGAAGAATTCATCCCTTTGCTTCTCCCTCCTTTCCTCCTCCTTTTGCTGAGTTCTCATACGCTGCAACCTCCTCTTCTTAGCCTTGGACAAGCCGGGAGGACACCATCTCGGCTGGGTATACCTGGCGTCTATTTTCTTGGTGCCGCTGGTACTTGCCTCATGATCATTAGCTGCTGCACCTGGCTGGACAGCAACCATAACACTATTAGATCTAGCCGAATTACCAATACTAATCGGCCTTTTACCCAGCTCTTTGATCTCTACATCATTAGTGCCAATTTTGACGATGTCGCAACTTGTAGACCTCCCTTCTTGCTTGCTTGCTGGTTCTGAAATTCCAGCACTTGGTGACTTAGCACGCCATTCTTGCTTCACCATCTTCTTCTTTAGAGAGGCTTGTGATGGCCGATTAGTGGCACTGCCCAAACGGCCTTTTGTGGAGTGAGTTAGTCTCTCAAATACAGGTCTTCTAGGTGCTGCCCACCCAGGATGAAAAGCATATGGAACCATTGAGGGCTGCTCCCATCCTCCATAGTAATCTCTCGCATAATATGGTGCATAGGGAGGTGGCGCCATCCATGGTGCAGGAGCCCATGGTCCATATGGACCATGTTGATGCTGAAATTGATGGCGTGGAGGTGACCTTGAACGCTTCAATTGTGATGGCCGATTAGAGCTAGCACCGGCTGCTTGTTTGGCATACTTGGACAGCAGCATATCAAATGTTGGCTTGACTTTCTTCTGCTGCGCTTTTGCCTCATTTACCTTCCACTTGCCAACCTCTGGACCTTTGGGCTTGATGAATTTTGCATGACCTCCTTGCTGCACTTGCCCCCTGAGTATAGAAGTTTTCATAGTGATTTTTAATGTCTACTTGCCATCGGGGGCTTTCTCAAGCACAACCCTTTTCCTCAAGACCTTGTCATCGGTGGTTACAACCCTAGGTTTGCCGATAACAACACTTGTCTTTCCTTTAGCAGCTTCGGCTTGTTCCGGCCGAAGTAACACCTTCTTCCCTTCCAAATTTAAAGTGTTCATGGGGAAGGGAGTCTTGTCAACTTGCATTTCTGCAAAACTCAATCGTCCATCATTGATAGCCGATTGGATCTGTCACCGAAAGACATTACAATCATTAGTAGCATGAGAAAAAGAATTATGATACTTGCAATAAGCTCGCCGTTTCAGCTCCTCAAACGGCGGTAAAGTATGTGAAATTTTAATATACTTGTCTTGTAGCAAAGCATCAAAAATCTTATCACATTTAGCAACATCAAAAGTGAATTTCATCTCTTCTTCACGATTCTTGCGAATCAGCTTAAGAGCACTACAGGCATATGGTTTGGCCTTTGAGGGCCAAACAAAGTCAGCAGCATAGACATCAACTTCATCATCCGAACAAGAATTATAATCAATAACATGCATGCGAGGACGATCAGTTTTAGTCTTATAATTTTCTTTAACATCTTTGTTTCGACTCTCTTGAGCCAAAGCTCGCTGCAAGACTTGATTAACAGTTAAAAATTCATAGCCTTCTAATTTTTCTTTAATGTGAGTCTTGAAACCATTAAGCACAAGATCAGCTAAGTCTCTCTCACCTATCACAAGACTATAGCACCGGTTTTTAACATCTCTAAATCTTTTGACATAATCTGAAACCGATTCATCATGCTTTTGCCTAACCGATGTAAGATGTGATAGCTTAAGCTCATTATCGCCGCTGTAAAAATGATCATGAAATTTTTGTTCTAGCTGCGACCATGTAGTAATAGAACCAGGAGACAAAGCAGAAAACCATGAAAAAGCTGTACCGGTTAAAGATAAAGGAAATAAACGCACTTTCAACTCATCCATAGAACCCGCTTTACCTAATTGAGCAAGATATTGACTAACGTGCTCCCATGTGGTTTTGCTATCCTCGCCATTAAATTTAAAAAATTCAGGAACCTTATAACCTTGAGGATAAGCAATAACATCAAAGCAGGATGGGTATGGCTTTTGATAAGTTCGTCCTCTAACCTTCGGTTCAACCCCAAAAGATTCAACAAACATCCTATGCATATCTTCTCGTAATCCAGCCATAACTTCTTCTAAATTGGTTGGGAGTGCCCTAGGTGGTGGCATAGGATTTATAGGAGTGTTGCACGTATTTAAAATCTGTAATGTAGGCATCAGCGGTGTAGAAAATTGTGGCATGGTTTTATTTGGCGCCGAAACTCCCAAAGATGGTATGCTAACAATGGGATTAGGATATGTAGGCATCATCATTAATCCACTTCCAGGTTTAGCTTGCTGCCCAGAAAAGAAATTCATCAGCATGCCATATGAGGGTTGTTGTGGCAATTCCGATGAATCAATAGGTGCTGTTGGGTTAGGGTTTACTGCGCTAGTGGATGCACCAACATAACTATTAGAGGGCTGCGGTGTATTTTTGTTAGCGTTCATCATATCTATCATAGCCTGATTAAGAAGATTGTTATTCTGTGCAACGCAAAACTCTAATTCAGCCAACTGTTCAGGAGAAAAAGTGCTACTTACAGAATTTTGTACGTTTTCTTTGCCTCGTAGAAGAGGGAAGGTGATCTCGCCAACCGCTGTGATATTACCTTGACGATCTTTGTTGAAGTTGGCAAGAAATCTATCCATCTCTTCCTCTTCATGCTTCTTCTTGTATGCCTCATAAGCTTGGCGATGCTCTTCGGACAATTCATCAAAGCTAGGCTTGATGATGTTGTCGGTGCTGATATCTCCGGGCTTTGGGATCTTGCTGCCAGACATGACTGACGGCGGCGTAGATGTACCTTGATCTTCCTTCTTCCCCAGCGGAGTCGCCAAAAAGTGTGTTCACACACGAACATGTCACGTGTGCCCCCGGCGACGAGCACGATGCGCAAGACACGTCGCAAGGGGAGTCTCGTCGGGAGCGCGATACGCAAGACACGCCGGCGAGAGCTCTTGGAACCCAACACCCCACGCTCCCGGGAGGGACCCCATCAGGGAGAACGGCGGCTATGGGTCGCCCTAGGTCGGCCTAACCGCCCCTAGGACCTTGTGCCCGCTGTCGCAACGAAGTAGACGGCAACGAAGAACAAGAAGCAGAAACTACGGTTGAGAGAAAATAGTAGATACAAAATAATGTAGTAGATTGATATGTCGATTGTGTGTGTCAATCGGCCATCACCCCTTATATATATAGGGCGGCTGGTCTTTCCTGTACACAAAAATACTTTTCATGCATACGGTAAAAAGAAAACAGAGACCGAACCGAAGTATTCCTCCTGCTTACAACCGGCCAATCATGTAGAAGACGAGGCCGTTAACATCCTCGCCCGAGCATCTCGCCAGGCCGTTGTCCAGACCGCTGCTTCCGCTTTGTCCAGATCGCTCGGGACCTTGCCCGGCCTGTGTCCACGCCTAGGACCCTGCCCGCGCTTGTGCCCGTGCCCGGGATCTTGTGCCCGTTCCCGAGCCGTGTGCCCGTGCCCGGGACCTTGTCTCCGTTCCTGGGCCCTGTGCCCGTGCCCAGGACCTTGTACCCATTCCCGGGCCCTGTGTCCGTGCCCGAGACCTTGTGCTCGTTCCCGGGCCCTGTGCCCGTGCCCGGGACCTTGCACCAATATGCACGTGATGACAAATTTGATCATCAACAATGTCCACAAAGGTTTTTCAATCTAATATGTGCCACTCGTCTTATAAAATGATAGCCAATTAGGACTGGGTTTTAGTATGCTTAGGCACCACAGTAGACAGTACCATAAAGTTTCACCTAGCTAAAAGTCTTAAAAGGTAATGAAAAAGCAAGTGAAAACAGTTCGTGACATTCTGCGATGTGATATATATATATATATATATATATATATATATATATATATATATATATATATATATATATATATATATATACTGCGTGCAGAGAGTTTACTATACTAGGACTAATGATTTACAACCAGTATGAAGGTCTGCCTTTTTATACATTAACGCTACGTTATCATGAATCTGAACATATTGATCCCCACCCCCCATACACACCCCAAAGCCATGCATGAAACAACGCTTTGCGTGCTGAATAGGTTAGTCTGAATTCAGTACAGTGCAATATTTTTCTGGGTTATTTTCAAATCTGATCAACGTCTCATGTGGTACACTACACAATTACATACGGATCAATGCATTAATGCATGAATGGTGCTACATTTTTCTTTAATCTTGGTCAAACTTAAAAAAGTTTAACTTATAAAAAAATCAAAACGTCTAACAATATAAAACGGAGGGAGCAGATTAAGGTGTGTATCACTTCCAAGCATAATGCTCTGAGGGTATAAGATGAATTGATGCATTTCACATCAACAGTTGTAGTAGGTATCTCATATTCCTGCTATACTTGTATCACTAATGATGCAACCAGCTCTCACATATGTTCTCCTAAACACAGACTTCTAGAAATTGATATGAATACAAGGCAAAATCAAGAGTTCGAGTTGAAATTATTGATTCCAGCAAGACATCCTTTGCATGAAAAATCTTTTAGGTTTCATAAATGAGCTTAGGGCCTGTTTGGTTACTCGAATGCTCTCAACTTAGCTCATATGCCTCACCCAGGCTGAGCTTAGCCTAGCTAGTGAGATGCAATAGGGGGTGTTGAGTTGTCTATATTAGTTGAGCCTTCTTCATCCAAGATTTTGTTTGTTTGATTGAATGTGAAAGCTTGTGTGCAGGAGATCATGGCCCTGTTTGGGGGAGCTTCTGTCAGCCAGGACAGCTGGCAGAAGCTCTCCCAAACGGTCCAATTTTGAGAATTTATAATTGTAGAATTCAAAAAATAAATTAGAAATTAGAAGCTAGGCTAGATTCTCACTAGCTGGATTCTCATTAGCTACTTTTCAAAATGTTAAGCTTTCACACAGGACCCGTGTTTGGTTGACTGCATAATATTGAGTTTGGGCAGCTCTTTCTTTTGAGAACACCTCTCCAAGCATGTATATCGGATGTGCATTAATCATAGAGTTTGTTAAGAGTTGATTTGAACTTTTATACCCAGATGCTTACCAAGTTTTAACTATAATTACTGCTGTAATTATAATCTTATAGCCAAAGCGTCACTGGGAAACAAAGAAAAATAAAAATCCCCCTAGCACACCCCTCAAAGGTGAGGAGAGGAAAGGGGGCTATAATAGCATTTAATCCTTTCGTTAAAAATATTGGCAGAGAAAGAAAAAGAAAAAAAGCTGCTAAATCTGTTGACCACATCGGTAGAGAAAGAAAAAACAGAAAAAAAGAAAGGGGGAAAAGGGCTGCTGGATCCATCAAAGCTCATCGGGCAACTCGCCATCAACGCGTCGTGGCGACTTCGCATTTTGGTGCATGGGTCGATGTGGCATCGTCGCCAAGCCAAACCAAGGTGTTCGCCGCCCTGCCGCTCGCTGGATCTTGCAGCTGCTTGTCATGGCTGCTGGGATCCAAATGGAGAAGAGAAGATGACCCCTAGCCCTGCCGTTCGTCGCCGCTACATCAGCCATATTCGGTGGTCATTAGCCCAAGGCCGCGGGATTATAAGACTAAGAGGGTGTTCTTTTCTACTTATTGCTTATGGCTTATGTCTCGGTTTCCGTTAGCACGTTTCCTAAAACGTAAAATGATGTGTTTTTTAAAAAAATTCTATATGAAAGTATCTCTAAAAAATTAAATAGATCTATTTTTTAAGTTTTTAATAGTTAATACTTAATTAATCGCTAATGATGTTTCTCGTTTTACGTGTGGCTTATAAGCCAATACAATAAGCCAATTCAAACGAACCATAAGAAATATCAAAGGGATGAATCTAACCAAGTGTCGATGTTTTACACCGGCAATAAATATATGGGACTACTCGGCGGATGGAAACTCGGTGGATTGCAAAGGAACACAAGAGAATTATACTGGTTCAGGCCCTCGATGTGAGGTAATACCCTACATCCAGTTGAGGTGTTATTCCTCTGAGGTGGTTTTACGATCAATGATCTTGCCTGCCCTCATGGGGCGCCCTGCCTCCCTTTATATACTAGGGGACAGGGGTACATGGTAAGGATCCCAGTCGGATACGACCAAGGGATTTCCTTCTTAGAGATAGAATCCTATCCGACTAAAGCTATGTTTCCTTATTATACAAAACACAGCCTGCCGGGTGCTATCTTATCTCTAATTACATGGTCTGGCCCATCCTCTATCCGAGTGGCCCATGTGCTGGTAATGAGGTACCCGGGGCCCATGGCTCCCACACCAAGGTCTACTTGAATCAACACCGGATCAAGTGAGAAAATCTTCCTAATCAAAGAACCAATTGTTGGAGCTAATTCTTAAAGACATGCACCTAAGTTCTTATGCGGAATTTGGTAATGGTACTGACTGAATGAGGATGAAGCTATAGACCGAATGAGGATGAAGCTATAGATGCTGCTTGAACTCGCGTTGGCGTTGTAGATGTAGCAGTAGTAGGGTGCCGGTGATGGGGATCACCATGCGGCAGTGATGGAATTCGCCCTTCGATCTCCCTTCAATGCCTATTAGGATCGCTATACTTAGGGTTTGGATTGGCTAGGTCGTACGTTAGTCATCACCAACGAACCGAGTAGCATTTCCTTATATATGCGTTGAGGAGATCGGGGGCGATTCCCTTGGAGGAAAACGGTGTGTCCGATTGTCGCGCGTGCGAGAGCGAGCCTTGAAGACTTGTTCCCCTCTATTTTGCCGTGCGTGAGAGTGGGTGGGCCGAACCCATCGCATGTCTCTAGCTTGGTGGCCACAGATCAACTAATATTCTCCCACTTGATTTTAAGGC
This sequence comes from Oryza meyeriana var. granulata, assembly GCA_003991445.1. NCBI lineage: Eukaryota > Viridiplantae > Streptophyta > Magnoliopsida > Poales > Poaceae > Oryza > Oryza meyeriana. Next base: position 18,294 of record RYFJ01001878.1, on the reverse strand, counting down.
TAACGAGTTCAGTCTCAGTAGAACAGCAAACCAAAGCAGTGTGTCATAGTAGTCAATAAAACACCACTATGACAACATTATCTATAGCCACTATAATATCTTGATAGGAATCAACTCATTCTTTATTGGGTGTTGATTGATTCATATGCCCCTATATCCAGGATCTTATTCAAAGGGATTACTCTACACTGTGATGGCTTGCAACAAAATTCTTAGTTTAAACTAAGTCATAAGCCTTTGATATGTGGATACACAAGCATTAACTTAATACTAATATGCTCAAATCTAATAATTTGATTTTGGGACCTACAAATAATGCAAGGCATTCTAGTAAGCTTACAATGATTCTAATTTGAACTTAACTTAAATCTGCCAAAATTTCCGGTACATAATGCCAAATCTGTATGCATTTAGACTTAACACTTATAAGGCTTCTAACAGCTAAAGCATTGTCCATACTTTGTATCGGCAATAATTATATGGGGCTACTCGTGAGACATAAACTTAATAGATTGCAAAGGAACATGAAACGAATTTATCCTAGTTCAGGCTCGCAAGGAGAGGTAATACCCTACTTCCAGTTGTTGTGTATTGCCTTTAAGTTTTTTTGGTGAGATTTTGTATGTTGATCTCTCTTGTCCCATGGGGCTCCTTGCCTCCCCTTGTATATTGAGGAGACAAGGTTACAATGTAGAAATCCCAGTTAGATTGAACCAAGGAATTTCCTTTTAGGAACACAACGTAACCGGCCAGGACTATATCCTTTCCCTTGTCATGCAAGGTAACACATGCCGAGTCCTATTGTATCCTAGTAACATGATTAAGTCCATCCTCTATCCGAGTGGCCATATTGTCTTCTGTGAGGTACTCGGGGCCCATGGTTTCCACAGTAGAGTCAGCTGACGCCGAGTGCTCATCTTCCATGGTGAAGATTTTTTGAGTGTTTTGCTCCCAAGTACTCTTTGTTCGAGTACCTCTTCTCCAAATCTAGTTTCATTTCAACTGGCAGCGAAGCTATGAAGGGTTTCATTAAATATGAATAGTGTGCGCCGAGTAGGCGTATCTATTAGGTGCAGCCCTCGACTTTGTACTTAATTATAAAACAATGAAACATAAAGTTAAAAATCTTTAACCTTTAAGTCTTTCCCAAGTGATATATTTCTCAGAAATTGGATTCTTCAGCATCATGTCAGCTGGAAAAGATTCTTGCTGAAGGCAATTTGGCTAAGCATGTAAGCCGAGTACCACTTTATGGATTTTGACTCAATATGTGGTTAGGTATACTTGAGAGATATCTGCATATCCAATTTTAATGAAGACTAGCCATTGATCCTTATAAGGATATATTCTCAATACCTGTTAAATAACTCAGATATCTAAACATATGTGTCCAACAACTAGGCTTAACATGAAATATATCTGGTTATTTTAATCGGTTCCTGTAAAATAGCATTTGCACCGTGATTTTAACATAGACAGCCGTTGACCCAATAGGACATGCTATTTAGGAACTCATATCTTACGGCCTATTACCAAGTAGGCTGGCCCAAGCCAGCTACCTAGCGCAGGCTTATAAATCCCGGGGAGAGAGAAAAGATTCCCCCCTTCTCCCCCAAATCGCCAAACGCTTCAGCTTTCAAAAATCGTGTCCGAACTTAGCGCTCTCTGTTGCGCCTAGGGTTTCCGTCTGCTTGAGCTTCCCTCTAGAAATCTGTAGAGATCTTCATCCCTGTTTCGATTCTTGTCTTCTAAAAGCTTTCCCCCTTAGTTCCGTACCCCAACGATACCGAGGGCTCCATTCGAGATCCCCAACATGCCGTCCGGATCGTGGCCGATGTCGATAACTTGCTCATCGAAGTTGGCTCACCTAGAGAGGAAGAAATGCCTCCAGCCTAAGGAACTTATCAACTAGCACCCCGCCATTGGTGAGTCAATCCCCTCTCTAGGCACCCACAAACTCGTGGTTTTTGCTTCTTTTTTCAATCGGGGATTTGCTCTTCTTGCTTCTGATTTTCTCCGCGGTCTCCTCTATTATTATAAAATCGAGCTCATCCACCTCAACACCAATTCCATCCTCCAGATCTCCATCTTCGTGACTCCCTGTGAAGCCTTCCTTGGGGTTGATCCCCATTTTAATGTTTTTTGTTTTCTCTTCCATGTTAACCCACAGCCCTCCAAATCCAAATCCCAGGTGATGGGGACGGGGTTCCCGATCTTCCGTCAGGTAGAGATAACTATCGTTTTGGTGGAACGTGACACACCGATCCGGCTTTAGATCAAAAGATCCGATCCCTACAACCTTAGCACCACAACTCCTCTGGTTATCAACCGTGCCACAAATCCGGTTGACCTCGCCAAGAAGGCTAATCCTTGCCTGCGAAACGAAGAACACAAGCAAGAACTCGAAAGTATGCAACTCAATTGAAGTGACAATTGCAGATGAATGATTAAGCACTCGAAATTGGGGTTGCACAACCAATGACTGTGACTGTTCGAAGACAGATTGATCTAAAGCAAAACCCAAAAACCTAACGTGAGCGGAGGCTACTGAATATATAGTCTAAGGGTCGTCACACCCCCTGGACGCGCCCTCTAACGGGCTCTAAGATGATACACGGCCCAACGGACCAAAAGACGGTGACGCAGCACCCTGGCAGATTCTGGATACTGACTTGTTTTGACGATTCCTATTGACTTCGATGGAATTTGGACGTGAAACCAAAGCCATTGGTTAGCTTATGAAATTATCTTTCCATGCATATGTGGATCGTTGAAAACGGAGTCTGTATGCGTCCTAGGCGTCCATTTTACTGCAGGCTGGTCCTGAAAGCCGAGGCAGACTCGAACTCGAGTTGGACTGGGCCTCCGGCTTGTCTTGGGTGTCCTTGCTAGTCTTCTCCGCCTCCACACCTCTCTTCAAGTACTTCATGATCCTCTCCAATGTTCCTAAGCAAGAGAACATCATTAGGTAGCAATCTATTCTCAAAACTATGAAAAGGATCGCTTAAGAATGAGCTCACCTCTAGATTTAATTGTCGCATTCGAGCTCGATTCATTGGACCTTGCATAACGGTTGGAGGATCAAAGGTTGCATCTGAAGGAGTGATGTACTCATCATCCTCTCCCTCTTGAAGTGGAGTCGTCCTTGACTCAAGCTCATCTTCTTCTCTCAAGTATGGCTTCAAATCTGCAATGTTAAATGTAGGACTAACCCCGAACTCGGGTGGCAACTCAAGTTTATATGCATTGTCATTTATTTTCTCAATTATCTTAAAAGGACCAGTAGCTCTCGGCATTAATTTAGACTTACGCAACTCTGGAAATCTATCTTTTCTCAAGTGCAACCAAACCAAATCACGTGTGCTCACTGGTGGTGGAGGACGAGCACTCGACGAAGGGAGCGGTTTCATTGGCGGTGCCGTCGTCGTCGTCTTGGGCGTGAAGGAGCTGCTGAAGTTGCTACTCCGGCTCCTTTGCTGTTGTCGTCCCTATAATTCTTTTTTTGCAAGCATAGTAAGCTAGAACAAACGGTTGGTAGTAGTAATATCTTTATAATCAATAATATCCTGAATTTCACGCCTCAATCCACCATAAAAACAACATACTTTATCCTCCGAATCCTCTACTACCCCACAACGTATCATGCCCTTTTGCAGCTCGGCATAATATTCCTGGACAGACATATTTTCCTGATCTAAGCGCTGTAATTTCTTATGCAAATCACGTTTATAAGAAGGAGGAATAAAGCGATCACGCATTGCTTCTTTTAGCCTATCCCATGACTCAGGTTGTAGATGCAAATTAGCTAGTTCTTGCCACCAGATTATAGCAAAATCTTTAAATTCACTAGTAGCTTGTCTAACCTTATGTTGATCAGGTACAGGTGAGAAGTAAATTTTTGTTCTACTGTCATCTCCCAATCAAGATATTCCTCAGCATCATATTTTCCATAAAAAGGTGGTATGGTAAATTTTATTTAAGCATAAGGATCATCATTATTAACATTACCACGATGATGCTGATTTCCATTACCTCCCATACCTGTACGACTGCGGTGAAGTCTTCGACGCAGAGTGTTCTCGCATGTCGCCCTTGCATCAACTAGACCATCATCACCGTAGACAACACCCTCGTCGAGGATCCTGTCGTCGTCCTCGTCTTTGTTGTCATTGTTGGTCTTTGGATGGTTGGCCTCAAGCTGTTGAACCTTCCCGGCCAGTGTGGACACTCACCTGTCCACGCTCTCAAGCGAATGGCCGACGTCCTTCATGGCCGTTTTGACTACATCCGTTAGCTTGACCATCTCTACTAGCATCTGCTCCTTCAGGTCCTGCAAGTCACTTTTCAAAGCAGGCTCGTCGTTTGGCATGGTTAGTTATCAAATAAAATCCCTATCAACTATTTATGGGTCAGTGGAATCACACCCTCACTCACGTCTTACCGAGTTCTTACCAAGTTCTTACCAACGCAAGCAGTGGATGGTACAACCGGTGGCTGGTTCATGATACCTGTGAGGAAGTGGCACCGAGATTGCAAGGATCTTTTTCTGTACTGATCTGAAGAATATGTGGAGCTTGGAAGGCACACAAAGAGAAAAATATGTATATGTGGCATACAAGTCAGTAACAGATAGCAATGCTGAATTATAGTCCCAAATACCTGTTCTCGTTGCTGGCTTAAAAGTGTTCCAAGTACAGGTGTGTGACAAACAAAGTGGTGAAAACAAGAATGATGAACAGCAAGAGTATTAGAATCAAGACACAAGACAGCACACGCTAACACAGCTCAACTTGGTGTTCTCTATGTGCTCCTCTAAATATTGTTCCTCTTTTGCCCCTCTCTTTTTTTCTCTTTTTTGGGTTGTTGTTGTCTTTTTAGGAAAATTTGACTTTTTTATTTTATTTTTTTGATATTTTTTTTTGCCTTAGGAGCACACAAGAAGTAACCACAGAAAATTTGAGCTCAAACAAGTGAAAGACGTGGCCTATGGAATTTTCAGAAGATGCGCCCAAAATTGAGAAAAAGCTTGTGGGCTCAGAAAGACGATCTTCCGGGCTGTTTTACGGAAAAATAAAATCGCCGAACCCGCCAAAGGCAGGGACAGACGGATGCAAAATTTTTTTTCTGATTCCGAAACATATATGGTTTTCTGAAAACGGAGTTCATATGCGAAAGTTATGCCTGTTTTATGAACGGACTCTGAATTAGAGGACAAAACGGAAAGAAAGTGCGGAAAATTGGCGTCGGCGGCTAGGGTTTGATAGAAACGGTGGGGGAAAACACACAAACTGGACTCAAACACGATCTAACCAACAACAAGACCTCGACCTAGGACACAAACTCAACACGATGGACTCTGAGACTGAAAAATACAAAGGCTATGGCGCGGATGGTTGTAGGACATGAAAAACGAGTATGGTAGTGGACTATGGGACGAAGGCGAAACACTCGACTATGGGTAAGAGGCGAACCTGACGGTATACCTAAAGCTCTGATACCACTTGATGGGGACGGGGTTCCTGATCTTCCATCAGGTAGAGATAACTATCGTTTTGGTGGAACGTGACATACCGATCCGGCTTCAGATCAAAAGATCCGATCCCTGCATTCTTAGCACCACGACTCCTTTGGTTATCAACCGTGTCACAAATCCGGTTGACCTCGCCAAGAAGGCTAATTCCTGCCTGCGAAATGAAGAACACAAGCAAGAACTCGAAAGTACGCAACTCAATTGAAGTGACAATTGCAAATGAATGATTAAACACTCGAAATTGGGGTTGCACAATCGATGACGGCGACTGTTCGAAGATAGATTGATCTAAAGCGAAACCTAAAAACCTAACGTGAGCGGCGGCTACTAAATATATAGTCTAAGGGTCGTCACACCCCCTGGACGCGCCCTCTAACGGGCTCTAAGACGATACACGGCCCAACGAACCAAAAGACGGTGACGCAGCACCCTGGCAGATTCTGGACGCTGAATTGTTTTGATGATTCCTGTTGACTCCGGTGGAATTTGGACATCAAACCAAAGCCATTGGTTAGCTTATGAAATTATCTTTCCATGCATATGTGGATCGTCAAAAACGGAGTCTGTATGCGTCCTGGGCGTCCGTTTTACTGCAGGCTGGTCCTGATGGCCGAGACAGACTCAAACTCGAGTTGGACTTGGCCTCCGGCTTGTCTTGGGTGTCCTTGCTGGTCTTCTCCTCCTCCACACCTCTCTCCAAGTACTTCATGATCCTCTCCAATGTTCCTAAGCAAGATAACATCATTAGGTAGCAATATATTCTCAAAACTATGAAAAGGATCGCTTAAGAACGAGCTCACCTCTAGATTTAATTGTCGCATTCGAGCTCGGGTCATTGGACCTTGCATAACGGTTGGAGGATCAGCGGTTGCATCTGAAGGAGTGATGTCCTCATCACCAGGTGATAGGGGGAGCAGGCCTTCTACTCCGCAACGAGATGAAGAAGGTCTACCTTCATGTCCCCCTCAAGACCTCACTAAAAGGGTGGCACCAGGAGTGGTTTTACTACTCGAACCTCGAGCCCTCCTTGCCATCCTTCACAGGAAATCCCCCCACGGTTCTGAAGAGCTGGACAACACTCCCCATGTCCACCGAGACGGACCAGGTGATGCTGCTGCTGGAAATAATCGAAGCCTTGAAGGACAATGGGCTGACCGGGCCTTGGGTGTCCAGGGTTTTCTAGAATCGTTGGATTCAACCCCTTAAAGCTAGGATCCACCTTGGCTACGACTACCAGAGGAAGGAGGACTCGACTCGGAAATGCTCTGACTTCATCGATAAGGATATCGTCACCGACTTCTTGCTCGGTTATTTCGTTAATGGAGTCGTTGAGACCCTGGACACCGAGAGGGCTCCCAAGCCCTACTGCCAGAGCAGGCCCCGGCCGACGGTAATGCCTTGTTTATCGATTGTCTTGATATTTGTCTGCAATGATTGATATGAACATAGTCTAATTGAATCTGCCTTGATGCATAATGCTTGCAGGAATATGTCAAGTTCTCATCGAACCCTCCCAGTCAGCCGGCTAGGGAGTCTAGGAAGCGGCTGGCCAGCCCCTCAGCGGTCCAGCCTAGCTTCAAGAGGGCTAGGAAGCAACCCATGACGGACCAGGCCAAGAAAAAGAGTATGCAGAGTAAGGCATCAGGCGGTCCCATGATAAAAGACCCCAGCAGCACAGCCCGGCACCGTCAAGCACCAGGACCCCACCGCCGACTTCTCCTCCAACCCAGTCAGCCGCACTAAGTGTGGTGCTGACTAGTCCAAGTCCTGCACCGCCTACTGCCTTGCCTCCAGGCCCAACAGCGAGCGGTGCGTCTCCCCCGAGTAGGCCTTCAGGCCCCTCGCCGACTACCTCCACACCTGGTGCACAGGGGTGGAGATTCAAGACTTCCAAAAGGTATGGAATCTTCAATCTTCAGAAAATCTCAAGTTGCATTGCAATATCTTGATTGTAGAATGATCCTGCAGGAAGCCAAGTGACGCTAATCCCAAAGGGACAGTGCCACCGACCCCCGTCACTGTCACCGTCTCGACTGAGGCCAAGCCCTAGCCCGAGCCGAGTGCTCCAGCCCCCGAGGTTGAGACAGCCCACTCAGCTAGGCCACAAACTTCGCCCAGTCAGGACACCATAGTCGAAGCTCCAATCGCTGAGCCCACTAAAGAGCCAGTGCCACCTGAAGATCCAAGACCCAGGACTCCCTCTCCTCTGCTATCCTCGTCCTTAGAAGATAATGACCTCCCCAGGCTTGAAGCCCCTCCGCCAAACTTTCCCTGAGTGTTCTATTGGGTCACCCCGGAAGGAGATGAAGAAACCTTCGAACTAAATGAGGAGGCTGCCCAGAGGGAGTGAGTCAAGCTGATGGAGGCTGCCATTCAAGCTTCAAGGAGCATTCAGGTACGCTATTGGACCAACTGTGTTTGCAACTTCAAGCTAATTGACTGATCTTGTATCTTCTACAATTGCAACTCGTCCTGTCTGATAATCGCCTGACTTGTGCAGAAAGTTGTTGAGCGATTTGAGAAGATGGGCATGGTTCTTACCCATCTCGCTCCCCAGATCACTCAGCTCAACCAGCTCCAGGCCACCAAGGACGAGCTGGAAAGAACCAACAAGGAGAGGGAGGATGTAACGGCCTGTCCTCCAGAACCGCGCAGCCCAGCCCAACCGACGGGCGGGCCCACTTACACATAGCACCCCACTTACACTTTCGTCCTCCTTCATGTAAAAGGGTTAACCCGGAAGTGCTACGGTTAGAGGGACAAAGCCTTATAAGTTGGTTCAACTCTTGCTCCACTAGCAAGGTGGTACTATTCATGTGCACATAGCACTCATGGGCCATATCCTAATTGGGCCAGGATGTCACAGAGGATTGGCTGAAAGACTCGGTCAATAAGCTTCGGGACAAAAATTGGGAGAAAATAGGGACTATAAGAGGTAAGTTTCCCTTCTGCCCGAGTATCTCCAGTCATCCTCTTTGTGTTTCTAATCTTCAATTTTGTTTGGCTGTAACTCTAGAGACAAATCTGAATAATCAATCCCTGGAAATTGAATGCCTGAAGAAAGAACTAAAGGAGCTAGAGAAGACAAAGTCCAAGATTGACACCAAGTATGCGAGTAAGTTGCAAATCTGCTTTTGTACTCTACCTAACTAGATATCCAGACTTGCTTATGTTTTTCTTCTATGTGAGCAGCCTTCAAAGCCAATGCGCAGATCCAGTTCGATGCCTTCGTCGAGGAGATCAAAGTAATAAAGGATTCATGGAATATCATAGTAGATTCTATGAAGACTTTGTTTGATATTATGCAGCCAGGCCTAGCTGGATCCAGCTCAAGTTCTGTCTCCCAAGTGGTTGAACGTCTTGAAGAGGCTCTAGCTCTCTTGAAAGACTATGCTACTGAGAATGCCACCGTGGGTATCGCCCAAGTATTGGCCATGATGAAGTTTCTTTACCCCTGGGTAGATATTGAGGCAGTCAGCGAGGGCTTTGCTGAGGGCACCACCCCGAAGGAAGGCTTGGAGTTGATCAGCCAGGTTAGGCCGATTGCCGATTGCTGAAGATCTGCCATTGTGAACATAAACTTTTAAGTAGTCGGTGTTTGAGGAGAAAAATAATGTGTATATATTGTAAATTCTTTTGCTGTTCATTGTAATATCTTGCTGAGTACATATTCTATCTTAGCCATCATTAGTTTTACCCGACTAGCCAATTTATGCCGAGTGAGTAGAGATCAACTTTAAAAGGCGTTTGTCCCATGGGACTATACTCGGTAAAAACTTAGCATAATCATTATAAAACTTTATGACTTGGATAAAATAGACTCAAACTTTAATAATAACAGAAGACATGTTATCACCATGTAGCCCCCGACTCACTACTCGGTTAAAACAACCGGCGTAGTGAGTCAGAGTAAGAAACTTTATTTTTATATATATGAATGGAGTGGAATACTTAGGTATAGAAAAGACGTAGCTGTTCTATATTCCATGAGTTGTTGATTAGGACACCATCTTCAGTCTTCAATCGGTAGGCACTTGGACGTATCACCTCAGCGATAATGAACGACCCTTCCCATAAGGGAGATAATTTGTGCCTGTCTTTGGTGGTCTGTATTTTTCTCAAAACTAGATCTCCCACCGAAAATGCACGGCCACGAACATTATGATTGTGATAACGACGCATGCCTTGAAGATATTTCGCTGACTGGATAGTTGCGACGTCCCTTGCTTCTTCCAACTGATCGAGCTCGACCAGTCTGCATTTATTTGACTTGGCTTCTGAGTGGGCCCGAACTCGCGGAGAGCCAAACTCTAACTCGGTTGACAACACGGCCTCGGCACCATAGACTAAGAAGAAAGGGGATTTCCCTATTGCTCGACTGACCGTGGTTCGTAGAGACCAGAGAACGGATAGGAGCTCTTGCACCCACCGCCCTGCATACGATTGTAGTCGATCAAACACTCTAGTTTTGATACCTTGTGAGACCATGCCGTTTGCACGCTCGACCTGCTCGTTGCTCCGTGGGTGTGCCATAGAAGCATAACAAATCTTGATGCCGAAGTCGCCACAGAAATCTTGAAATATGCCACTAGTAAACTGAGTGCCGTTGTCTGTTACAATGTGATTTGGAACTCCAAATTGGTATAAAATACTCATGATGAAGTTTTTTGCCCTGGCCACCATGATGGTAGCAACGGGTTTTGCCTCAATCCACTTTGTGAACTTGTTCATTGCGACAAACAAGTGTGTGAACACTCCTGGTGCTTTTTTGAACGGCCCGACCATGTCAAGCCCCAAAACTACAAAGGGCCAAGATATTGGGATTGCCTGTAATTCCTAAGCTGTTAGATGTGTTTGCCGAGCAAAGAACTGGCATCCCTCGCATGTCCGAACTATGTCTTTGGCATCAGTAACTGCAGTCGGCTAGAAGAATCCTTGCCGGTAAGTCTTTTCGACTAATGTCCTTGTTGCAGCATGGTTGCCATAGATGCTCGAGTGGATGGACTGCATAATCTGCTTGCCCTCCTCGGATGTGACGCAGTGCATGAGGACTCCAGATACACTTCGATGATAAAGGTCTTTGCCAACTACCAGGAAACATTTGCTTCGACATTTGATCCACTTGGCTTTGCTACGATCCTCTGGAAGCTCGTATTCTAATAAGAATCGGATGATTGGAGACTGCCAGTCTTGAGAGATGATTACGCGCAGCTTCTTTGTCAACAGGTAGTAGGTTCAGCCCTTGACTGCTCGAGAACAAGCTTTTTCTTGACTGATGGCTCCATCAATTGCTCGACAAAGATTCCAGTCGGGACCACTTCCTGCTTGGATCCCATGTTGGCTAGTTCGTCTGTGGCTTCATTGTATTGGCACAAAACATGTGTGATTTCCAGCCCGTCAAACTTATTCTCCAGCTTTCGTACTTCCTGACAATATGCCGCCATGTTGTCGTCCATGCACGTCTAGTCTTTCATAACTTTGTTCACCACGAGTTGAAAATCTCTTCGAACCACCAGTCGGTGGATACCCAACGATATGGCAATACGGAGCCTGTGGGTAAGTGCCTCGTACTCGGCAATATTGTGAGATGCTGGAAAATGTATTTGAAGGACACACTTGAGTTTTTTCTCCAGTGGGTGACGTCGGAACGACGCCAGCCCCTGCTCCAGTGATCCGTAGAGAACCGTCAAAGTGCATCGTCCAATATTCTAGCTTGTCAGCTGGTGTAGTCGTCTGAACTTCTGTCCACTCAGCCACAAAGTTGGCAATGCTTGGACTTGATTGCTGTCGTGGTTGGAAGACAATATCAAACGCCATCAACTCGAGCACCCATTTAGCAATTCTACCAGTGGCTTCGCGATTGTGTAGGACGTCCCCGTGTGGATACGATGTGATGATTGTAACTTGATGTAATTGAAAATAGTGCACCAACTTCCGGACAGTTATGAGCAAACCATATAGCAGTTTTTGGACTTGGGGATATCTCATCTTGGAATTCACCGAGGACTACACACTGACAAAGAAACTGGCCTTTGACTTTTTGGATATGAGCCTAGTTCTCTGCTACGCTCGACTACCAACACCGTGCTGACTACTCTGAGTGGTTACCGCCAGAGGGTTATAACATGAGTGGTTCCTAGGCATTGATGATGCTAACACAGGTGGTGATGTGGGGAACTTCTTGAAGTCTTCGAAGGCTTGTTGGTCTTTTAGCGTCCATTGAAAGTTGTCAACTTTCTTCAATAGTTTAAAAAAGGGCATGCCCTGTTCGCCGTCGGGAAACGAATCAGCTAAGTGTTGCTATGCAACCAGTCAGCTTCTGTACGTCCTTCTGGCTAGTCGGAGGCGTCATGTTCATGATTGTGTTGATTTTCTCTAGATTTGCATCGATGCCACATTGTGAAACGATGAAACCAAGTAGTTTCCTTGAGGGTACTTCAAAGACACACTTTTCTGGGTTTAGCTTCATCTTGAATCCCCGAATGCTTTGGAAAGTTTCTTCTAAGTCGGTGATGTGGTCCTCCTTGATCTTGGTCTTGATCACCACGTCATCGACATATGTCTTCACGTTGTGGCCGAGTTGTTGCAGCTGAGTTGAGTGTGAAGACACCGCTGGATAGCGCGTTGATACATTGCGCCAACGTTTTTCAACCTGAACGACATAGTGACATAGCAGTATGCCCCGAATAGTGTGATAAAAGAAGTCTTCAGGTAGTCCTCCTCCTTTAAACTGATTTGATGATATCCCGAGTAACAGTCAAGAAAACTAAGTAATTCGCATCCCATAGTTGAATCGACCACTTGATCTATCCTGGGTAGACTAAATGGATCTTTGGGACACGCCTTGTTTAAGTCTATATAGTCGACGCACATGCGCCATTTACCATTCTTTTTCCGGACCAGAAGTGGGTTTGCCAGCCAATCCGGATGGTAGACCTCTTTGATGAACCCGACCGCTAGGAGCTTGGTTATCTCCTCCCAAATAGCATCTTTGCGGTCTTGTGCGAAGCGCCGTAGTCGTTGCTTGACTGGTTTGGCGTCCGGCTTGATGTTGAGGGAATGCTCGATCACCTCCCTTGGTACACCAGGCATGTCGAAAGGCTTCCAAGCAAAGATTTTCCTGTTCTCCTGGAGAAGGTGACGAGCTCGTCTTCCTATTTGGGGTCGAGTCCGGTCCCGACAAGTGCAGTCTTGGTGGGGTCGGAAGGGTCCAGGGGATCTTCTTTGTTTCTGAATCTGCTAAAATTCCCAACTTGGCTGCTTTCTTCACCGGGACTTGGTCATCTTCGTTTGTAGTTGTTGTAGCTAGTCGTATATTGCTTCGTTCGACTGCCGCTTTGTCAGACTGGGCCAGTTCGCAACTCTCCTTGTCGCAGGTGAAAGCTTGCAAATTTGGTGAGTGCGGGTGTCGATGTTTTACACCGACAATATGAATATAGGGCTACTCGTCGGATCAAAACTTGGTGGACTGCAAAGGAACATAGGGAGTTTATACTGGTTCAGGCTCTCGATGTGAGGTAATACCCTACGTCCAGTTGTGATGTATTCCTTTGAGGATGTATGTTGTGGTTCTGATGAACTTGATGGTTCTGTCCTCAAGGGGCGCCCTGCCTCCCCTTATATACTAGGGGATAGGGTTACAAAGTAGGAGTCTCAGCCGGACTACGGCCAAGGGATCTCCCCTTAGAGATATGTCCTGCCCGACTGGGACTGTATATTCCTTATCGTACAAGGCTAAGTTTGCCGAGCTCTATCGTATCTCTAATTACAAGGCTAGGCCCATCCTCTGTTTGAGTGGCCCATATGCTTGTCATGAGGTACCCGGGGCCCATGGCCTCCACAGCAGCCCCTGAGACCTTCATAGTTGAGTCACAGCTGATGTTGAGTGCTCATACTCCACGGTGAAGATTGCCCGGGTGCATTGCTCCCGGAGTACTCTTTGTCCGAGTGTTCTTCTCTTCCTGAGTCCTGCTTCATGTCAGCTGGCAGCGAGGCCTATGAAGGGCTCCATGTAGAAGTATGAATGGTGTGCGCCGAATAGACGCACCTATTAGGTGTAGCCCCCTGACTTTGTGCTTAATTGTGAAACAATTAAACATAAAGTCAAAGATCTTTAACCTTGTAGTGTTTCCCGAGTAGTGTACTACTGGTATATGGGACTCTTTGGCATCATGTCAGCCGGAATGATTTTTATAGTCTTTCCCGAGTAGTATGTCACCTGGAAATTAGACTCTTCAACTTCATGTCAACTGGGAGAATGTTTATAGTCTTTCCCGAGTAGTGCACTACTCGGAAGTTAGACTCTTTAACGTCATGTTGGCTGGAAAGATATTTGCTCATGGAAAATGTTGGCCAAGCATGTAGGCTGAGTACCACTTTATCAATTTCAATCCAATATGTGGTCAGGTGTACTTGAGAAATACCTGCATTCCCAATTTTAATGAAGACCACCTTGTGATCCTTATAAGGATGTATCCTCACTACCTGGTGGATAATACAGATACCTGAACACATGTGTTCAGCAATTAGGCCTTCATGAAGCATATCTGACTACCCAATTGGTTCCCGTTGGTAGCACCAGCACTGTGATTTCAACACAGCCAGCGAGTGGCCCATTTGAGCGTGCCTACTGTAGAAACTCATATCTTGATGCCCAGTACCGAATTTGCAAGCCCAAGTCCACTTATGGTACAGGCTCTATAAAGGCGGGAGAGAGAAAAGATTTCCTCATCTTCTCCAATCCACCAATCGTTTCGTCTTCTAGCTTCCGCGCTGAAATTTCACCTCCCGCCTCGCTAGGGTTCACCATTGCTAGCTCTTCCCCATTGAAACTCGGGCGATCTCGCTCCTCCACGTCCATTCCAAGTCCTCAATCACATTTCCCCCAAATTTCCTCGCCTTGAGCCATGCCGAGAGCGTCAGAAATCCCGGAGATGTCGGATGAAGCTTGGCCGACTTCGGATTGTGGGTCGACTAAGCTGAAGCATCTGGAGAGGTTGTTGAGACTGCAGAGCCGCGAGGTCATCAATTGGCATCCGGCGGAAGGGAAATCAATCCCGGCTCCCCAAGGTGATGAGCCCATAGTTTTTGCCTCTTTTTTCGACCAGGGCCTTTCTCTTCCGTCTTCAGATTTTCTTCGCAAGCTTCTTGCCTTCTACGACCTAGAGTTGGTGAATCTGAATCCCAACTCCATCTTACAAAACTCTATATTTGCAACTCTTTGTGAGTGTTTTTTGGGTATGGAACTATCATGCCCAGAATTTCCATCCAAAATTTTGGAGTTTTATTGTGTGTAAACCCTCGTCCAGGAATCAACCGAGGCACACATGACAAAATTGATAATCAAAGTAATTGTTTACATAGCGTAAGCATTTATTACAGAGGTGAATGGTACCTCTCAAAACAATAAGGTTCTAACAGCAGATAAAAAAATAACAGCGTGACGATTCCCACTCCACGCACTTGACTGGGCTCCCGCTCAGTCCTCCAAGTAGTCCTCTTCATTGTAGTCCTCCTCTGAATGATGATTGTTGATTGCAAGGGAGTACAAGAATACTTCGCAAGCCACACAGCAAATATGCAAATGCACCGGGATAACAAAGGAGGGCATAATAGTGGCTCAAGTTTGCCTAAAAGCAAGTATAGAACATTTGAGAGGGTAATAAAAACATTTGTTAAATAGCAGCATTGATCAACACTATACCACTCACCAAAATGGTATAGGCACAACCACTCGAACCTAGAGCTACACATGTTCCACTGTTCAACCATCAAATTTTAGATAATGTGGGACTAATCACAGGAAAACATTGCTAGGCCTCCTTAACCGTGGCACGGCTTATTCGAAATAGTTTTCTCTGGCCAGAGGTGTTACCAATTTACCACAAGACACAACTCCACAGCACATCACTGTGCCCCTTGATACCACCAGGTACCTCGGAAAGAAAATTGTGATAGGACGCCTCCATGTAATCCGCACCAACAAGCGAGCCACCCGCTGGACCACCAGTCTCCGGTAGGATTGATCAGATACCTCGACTGGGAGACGGCCCAACGCCCAAGACATGGACTTATTGACATAGCCATGGTGGTCTTATTGACACAGCCACAACACACCATGGTGGACCCCGGTTGAACGTACTACACTTTGGTTCCCACCATTACCCACACTAGCTTGTGGTTAGCACCAGTATTGCTTTGCAACGGGTAGTCCGCGAACCGGTCCTTAACTATCACGAGCACCGCTAGCAACATTTCCAACCCTGGTGCTCGCAACCCACCTTTTATTCAAGTTTTAGTGAACCATTAAATTGTCCTCGTACGACTACTGCCGTAAATGGAACATCATTCATGTGACTGATAGTAGTATAGAGATTACTGTGACAACCCATAATTATTTCTATTATTTGCTAGGCATGGTAAGCAGGGTCCTAGAGTTATTCTAGCTAACCAGTAAATAAAGGTAGCTAGTCAAAATTATCCCATTAGGAACAATGTCAAGTGATCAAATCAATGGGGCCATAAAACAAAGGTTAGGGTTTCCCTGTTCCCAATGACATTCCAATAAATGCAGTGTTGAAGGAAAACATAGCTTTAATCATAGGAAACAATATGTTCAATGATAAAGAGGAATTCTGTGTGACTTGCCTTGCAGCTCCACACAGCCTTCGACACCTGCCTCGAAAAACTGCGCCTCTTCCTGAACGTCGGTAGTTATAGGCAATAAACAAAACAAGAAAAAACAGTACATCAGCACACGATGAACAGTGCAATATTAATTTTTAATGGATAGTTCATGATTTTTAATGAAATTAGAGACTTGAACAACCTCAATCCGAGTTCGTATGAATTAGTTATGATTTTTGGAAGTTTTAACCCTTTTATAGCCTATTTAAAAGAATTACCCGATTTATTGCGTGATTATTGAATTAATTTTATTCGGGAAAAGGGATTTATGACTTCACAGGAGGTGTCGGGTCCATGGTGAACCAAGTCCACCGTGGTCCACGAGGGAGATCTGATGGCTAGGGTTCTAGGGGTTTGGATCGGTTACGGCCACGATCTAGCCACTTGTCAATGATCTCACTGCGACCTCGCCATTCACGGATGGAATTTAACCGAGGAGATCTGACGGCTAACATTGATCCTGATCGGATCGGCTAACGGCGCTGAGGTGGCGCCTACAAGGCGACCACGTCGGCGGCCACGGCGGCTACAGCGATGGTGGTGGCACTAAACCTGATGGTCGACGGCGATCAGTGGCACGGCGACACACGGGGAGAGCGGGAAAGGGTAAAGGGGGTCGAGGCGATCATTACGAGGGTGAAAGCATGAAGAACGGTGACGGACGACAGGCCGACACCACGAGCTTGAGGCGGCGGAAAGCTCTCGGGTCTTCGTCGATGGTGGGTGTTCTGGTTCCCGAGGCCTAAGAGGCGGTGGCCTGGCTTCATACGGGCTCTGGTGAATCTAACCGAGGCTGGCTTGCGGCGGGCATTGAACAGCGGGCTGGAGCGACTGGGGGCGCGCGAACGAAGCTCAGCGACGCGACCCCTGCGGAGCAAGCGCAAGACGCCGGGAGACGGCTAGGGCTAGCTAGAGCTCGATCTAAAGGGCGAAAACGATCCTAGGGGTTCCGAGATCACTATTTAAGGCGGAGAGAGGCGGACTCTGGCTCGGACTCGACGGGTTTTGCGGCGGCGCCGGTTAGGGATTGGAGGCCGGCTCGGGAAGCTTCGGGTTTCCGTTCCACGCACGATTTAGCTCTGGGTTCTTGGGGGATTAGGTAGAGGGGATAAGGACTCGGTTTTCCCTCTTAACACAATTTGGAGAGATCGGGTCCGAGAAACAGCGAGATTAGGCGGATTTCACCCGGCGATGGCCGCAGGCCTCGGGAAAATAAAAAACTGCAACAGTGGGTCCCGGCGGTAGGAGAGCGACGACCCGGCCAACACGGGCCCCACCTGCAGTGGCTACGGGCGACGCATTATCTAAGCGGACGTGGCGTCGGGCGCACGAGAGAGGGGAACAAGCTATGCCGCAGTGGGGCTCCAAAATGGCCTAGAGACTGTGAAGGAGTTTAGAAACTGTTTTCTTTTTGTTTCTGGTGGTAATTCTGTGAGTTTATTTATTTTACCAAAAATACCTCCTCATCAAATAAGTCCCAGAAAATTCTAGAAATTAAATAATTAGGCAAGGAATTTTAAAAAAAGGATCTTCGAGCCTATTTTTTTCTAGATTTTGCCTCTGATTTTATTCTTTCACTCTTGAGACTGAATTTAAGGGTTTAATTTCTAAAATTCCTTTTTCATAATATTTTTATATAGGGATGATTCAGGGGTGTTACAAACCTGACCCCCCTTAACAGAATCTCAGTCCCGAGATTCGTGAAATCAGGCGAAGAGGTGCGGGTGAGACTTGCTTCAGTTCATCTTCGTGTTCCCACTGTGGCATCTTTCCGAGTGATTGCCTCCATTGAACTTTGCAAAATCTGATGCAGTCGATTCCGAGTATTCCTTTCACTAGTCTCAGGATGAATGGGCTGTCTTCGACATAGGCAATCGTGATCTTCAGATTTGAAGCTGATCTTTGATTTCTGTTTTGGGGTCAGCTTCCTTCGATTCTTCGGCTGGTACTCATAAACCAGTCTCTTCTTTCAACTGAGACACATGGGAAGACTTCGTGTAGCTCTGTCAAGGGTCGGAGGCAACTCTAGTTGATCAAGCAACGGCTGCCTGGCCATCGAGGGTAGTCGGAATGGCCCA
>RYFJ01001877.1:0-54089 GCA_003991445.1 Oryza meyeriana var. granulata | reverse complement strand
TTTGTTTTTTTTGTGTAAGAAGATTCCAATAGATGCAGTTGTTACATCATTATTTGGGGTAGATGTGGACAAATCTAGCATGCGAAGCATTTGAGTTTACTTAACAAGGTCATCAGAACAGTTTTGCGATTTGCATAGGTTCGGCCGGGCATAGTGTATGCCAACCAAACAAGCAAGAGTCACTAGGGATGTGTATTAGCAAGGTGTTGCTACCCATGGTCATAGTTTCCTTAGCCTGAGCCACTACAAACTTCTAACCCTTGCGCAACGACGAGGAAACGTGCAATATGCCAATTTGGTTGCAAAAGGTAGTTCTTCCACGCAAATCGCGTTCGGTTGCCAATGGTTGCAAAAAGTCACGTTGCAATAAAACTTGCAACCGTTGCTAGTTTGGCGTGCAAGAGTTAGCTTTTCTTGCAACCATAGCCTAATCCGTTCGCCAAGCATGCAATAGGACGTTATCGCCAACATCACTGTGCGTGTGCAATACGAGCACTGCGTGCATCGCTTCGTCTTCGTAGCAAATATTGGGTGGAAAAAATGCACGACCGATATTGTAGCAATAGAATTTTGTTCCACGCTAGAATTTTTGTTGCCTAAGGTTTGTTGCCATGACCGTTATGCCGTGCAAGTAAAAACCAGTGCACGCAATTTTATTCGTTGCGAGAGAGTGGATACATTATTTGCCACATCGTTGTGCGTGGCAAAAAGTACATTTGCCACGGTTTTTTTAATTCGTGCAAGAGATGATGAATGTATTGCCACGGTGTCGTGCGTGGATATGTATCATTATCCACCAAATTAGCCGTTATGCCAAATACCGATTCTTATCCACGACTGCGGTGCCGTTGCAACAGTATCATTTGCCACCAATTTTATTCGTTCGGGAGATAATTGTTATTGCAACAATAGTAATGCTTCGTGCAATACTATTATTTGCAACGTAAATAAGTCTGTGCCATAGAGCATATTGCAGGCATAGCTTTTATTGCAACGCTGATACACTTTAAGTTTTGGTTTAATAATCATCATTGCAAATCAATAAACCATAACAAAAGCAATTGCCACTCACATATATTAAATTATAATCAATCATTCAATATGTGCCAAACCATGAAAATAGTTAGCTAAAATCATGAAACAAGAGCGTGTACGAGTTCACTCATTATTTGACAACTTTTCAAAACTTCCTAACACTATGCAGCACTCGAGAGTTCCTAGCAGCCCAACATGTCATCGCCTTGGCTATGTCCTCGCTTGATTATGAGTCTCCACTGAAAAACCTACGTGCCACTACTGCCTGCCAAAAGATAAGATTGGATATTAGAACAATATTAAGTTTACTAATCTTGCACAAAATGTAACGAGATTCAGATATAACATGGTTCAATAATCTTCAAACTATGCAACAGTGATTGTCTACATATAATCACAGTTTGCTATCAAATCTCTGAATTTTAAGGCAGCAGCAGTACAGTTGATTAGAAAAATTCATAACTAGAGATTCTAACATAAAAAATTATATTCTTTAACAATACGGAAAGCCCATGAAATTCTGTACATCTTTCTAGTTTATTTTATTAAATAAGATTCTGTAGTTATCATGGGTAGAAAACACAAACACCCACTGCTATTCAGAACAAGTCAAAACCTGACCGGCTACTTACAAAATTCATAACTCCCAATTCTCCAGGGCTAAAATCATACCTTTCATTAATGACAAAACATCTCTAAAATCCTCTACAACTTTGGTAAATTATTCAAGTATCACAGAAAAAAATTACTACTTAGAACAATTTCACCCAATCAAACTACACAAGATGCAGTTTCAGCACGTATTAGAGTAAATGAGTTTTTCCTATATTTCCTAGTTCTACAAGAAGTCACGATGATATTAGAACAATATTAATTTTACTAATTCTTGCATAAAATATAAAGAGATTCAGATATAAACATGGTTCTAAGTAATCAAAACTATGGAAACATGTTATGTACATATAATCAGTTTGCTATCAAATTCTCTGAATTTTTAAGCAGCAGCAGTTACAGTTATTAGAAAAATCATAACTAGAGTTCTAGACAACGAAAATTTATATTCTGTTTTACCAATACGGAAAGCCCATGAAATTCTCTACATTTTCTAGTTATTGTAAATAAGATTCTGCACTGTTTATATCGTCGAAAAACACAAACCCCACTTGCTGTTCAGAGCAAGGTCAAACCTGACCGGCTACTTACAAAATTCATAACTCCAATTCTCCAAGGCTAAAATCATGACCTTTCATGATGACAACATCTCTAAACCCTCACCAACTTTACGTATTCATCAAGTATCACAGAAAGATAAATTACTACTTCGAAACAATTCACCCAATCAAAACTGCACAAGCTGCAGTTTCAGCACGTATGTTAAATGTATGTTCTACATTTCCTAGTTCTACAAGAAGGTCACATTTGATAAAATTTCAGAAAATGATGCAAGAATTTAGATTCCAATTAGCTGATAACATATTGCAGTAGTTACCTTCCTCCTTTGGGATTATTCTTGTTCTATTCATCAGCTGCTGTGAATGATATAGTCTTCGTGCAGCCACATTTGCAGTGTTTTCATTGAAAAGACTTTTGCTAAGAGCTGCAGTACTTTTACTGGAGCGAGTACTGCTGTGCATATTTTTGTACCGGGTGACAACGCTTCCAGAGCTGAGTCTACAAACAAAATTGTTTGATCTATTTTGCTATAGTTCAAGTGTGCATAGCTCAAGATACATGGAACAAAGTGTCCCTTTATAGTGTCATTACCTCCTGTAACCCATCTTCATTTTTCAGTTCATGTTCACCAGTCCCATCTTCCTTCTTGTATGCTTGGCGCAACTTGTATACTGGCATTGTTTTCGGGTACTCTACACATAACAATATTGTGGTAAAAGATTAGGCATCATAATCATAAGTTTATTAAGAGACAAAGGATGAAAAATTATTCTAATACCATATTCATAGTTCCTTCTTTGTGCGTGCGCGTAGCATATTAAGAAATTCTTGCTTCATTTCTTCTCTTATGTTTATCTTAGCTTTCCAGCTCCTCTTGCATCCTCCTCCTATTTTTTCTTTCTTCCTCCCTTCCTTTTCTGCAGCTTCTTGCCAATCTGTTCTTTAAGCTTCTCAACCTCCGCTTCAAAAGCAATGCTCTTCTCCTAGCTGCAGCTGAGCACGTGCATGACTCAAGGTTCTCTTGCATAAGTTCTTTGCGAGTTTGATACGTAGCCAAATATCCATGTCCATGTAATTTGGATGATTTGATTTGTGTTGTTTCTTTGTAGCATGACTGAAAATCATGTTCTCCTTAACAGTTGTAAGTGTTTGTCTATCAGGGTTCTAAGCCAAATCTCACCAATTTTCATGCTGCATTTTCCTAAATTAAAATAACAGAACCTGTTAAGAGTGCTTGACACAACCAGCGCTATAAAAAAAAGGCTTGACGAAACATTTACTCACATATACTGAAGCGGATACAGAATTTTGACCATCTGCCATGTTTTGTGTGAGTGGTCCTCCAAAGAAGAAGATCACTTGGCTCTTCACCAGTTTTTGGTCTTCTCTAGGATGCCAATACAATTCAAACACACAAGTATTGCATCATACAAGGAAGGACTAGATTAGTGTATCAATGATTAGCCTACTCAAAGCTACACTGTGAGAAGTTTTTTGAACCCATCAGATGCCTGGTTCTTGGTGTTGACGGTTGGAGGAGTTCTGGCTGCTAACTTTCTGCAGAATGAGAAACAAGTGTATGAACAATACAACTAAGTTGATCAAGTTTGTTGACAAAGTAGATTTACTAGAACTGACCCTTGAATTTATCAGATCAAAAACAACTGCAAGTAGTGCCACTCAAAGAAGGTGTATTCTTCGGTGTTTATTTCGTATCTTTCTCACCATAACTACTATAAGCCCTGTATGTGGCACTCAGAGCTGATTCGCCATCCTTTGTTACCCTCCTTGTCAATGTTCCATATTTCTCTTTCTTTTATCTCATCGTCAATTGTTGATGAAGTTCCACCTAAGCTGTTTACCATTAAAAAGAAATCAAATGTTTCGTGCCACAATTACTTACGACGCATCGCACGAGTAGAAATCAAAAATAGTACACATATCATACCAGTATCTCATCTGCAATTTCTTTTTTGACTTGTTCTTTTATATCCTCCAACTGTTTACTCCAATTAGTGGGGGCCATTTCCTTATAAATAATACGACCTCATCGACAAATGCATGGGTATTCGGTCCAATGGGACCTCCATGCCTTTCTGAAAATTTGATTGGGAGTTTTTAAGTGCGTTCCTTAACTCTCTTGTTGCCTACTGAAATCCTTTAACAGTGCCACGACCTCTTTTCTTGCTTGATTGGAGCCATGTCCTTGCAAAAAAGACAAATAACAAACTTGAGCTGTTCTAGTTCTCAATTAAGATATGCGAAACCCAATATTAAAAGTACATGCATGATCACAAACCATTCCCTCGTCGCCTTCTTCAGCTTGCCTATTGAGGGTGGTGTCACATTGCTTCCATTACTTTCATCGTCTTCGACTATGATACCATCGGTGTACATTGCTCAACAAATGCCACTGCACACAAGTTAAAGGTTCAGTTTTAAAAAAAATTAGTAGTAAGCAATACACTGGTTGATGAAGGAAAATAAATTACTAATTTCTGGAATGTCCCCTTTCATCCTAAAAATTCCTTGTACGTGCTTGACTGTTATCCCTAGTGCCATCCTTCAAATCTGTTAGTCACCAAAAACATGTAAGATAAGTGTAGTTTATATAAAGTGCTAAGATTTAACAATACACAAACATATGCCGGAAACATAGATGATATACTTTTGGATTGGTCCTGTGTAGCTTCTTTAGCCAGTCTGTATGCATCAAAAGATCATCCATAAACGGATGCTCATCTTCTTCAGCTGCTGCCTTGGTCGCTTGAGGGTGTTATGCCTGACTTCTGTGCTGTCTCTTGCTCCTTTGAGAGTACTAATCTGATTTCCTTCTCACTCTCATTGTCTTGTAGCATAATCTCTGCATGTCTGACATAATCGACGGGCTGAAGAGTAGCTACATCTCTTCTACAACGCTTCTTGTAGTATAAGAAGTCCGGACAGCATACCCAAGCTGGTCCTTAAGAGATGTCAAGGTTGAGAATTTATATCAGGCCTTTCCACTTGAACATTACATACTCCTGATCTGGAAGTCCATTCTTGCAATGAACATAAAGAGTCCACATTTTCACCCGTGCCACTGCATACAACGACAATGGTTGATAAATAAACAAGAATAAAAAAAGGTCAAGTATTACCCATTGGCAGAATCTTAACTTAAGCAAAAAGATTCAAAGCCCCACATCTCAACATCAGTATAAACCAACATATGGAAATAATATGTGACATGTTATGGATGGATATTTTGTGAAGGGACAAAGATTACAGATGAATTCCTATATTAAAATACAAAAGAGTGTAAACAATTTAACCATGTCATGCTCTTACGCCTGTACGTTTGCATAGCCTTACAAATGATTGGCGGAATCTTTCAGTTTGCATAGCCTGTACGTCAGGTCACGGAAATCTAGTGTGAGGCCACGGAGTGCATGGCCGAGCTATGCGGCCAGACGTGGTTTGGCTTGTGAGTGCGTGTTTATTTAAGTCCTGTAATCACTGTTCAGAGATCAAGAGAAAAAGAGCACTAGACGCGGAGGTGCGGTCTGCGGGCGTAGCCGGGCAGAGGACCCGGCACAGCGCAGGCCGGCGAGGCCCGGGCACGGAGCAGTCCCGACGCGAGGGCTGCCGCGGGCGCAGACGCGAGGCGCAGGGCGCGAGCGCGGGAGCAAGTCCGGAGCGGGGCGCGGACTCGGTCCCAGGCGGCCTTCGGTGCGCCAATAACATACCTGGGTATATTGACAAGGAAACCCATGTTCGTCTTCGGTTTCGAGGGCGGCTTCAGTATATCGATGTCGATGGGCGCCTAACGGTGGTGGTGTCATGCTGCGCTGATTCCCTGCGGAGGAAGCTTCCTGCCTGTTAGCGTTGCGGTGGCGTCCTCGACGGAGGCGCGTCGGGGCGTCCTGGAACGAGGTGAGGTCGCGGCCGCCATGGTAGGGATGGCAACGGGTCAGGTCACCTGCGGTGTGTTCATGCACAATAATTAACATATCAAAATAACCATAATTAACTGCGGGTGAGTCGCCAGGGGCTGA
Source organism: Oryza meyeriana var. granulata (assembly GCA_003991445.1). Taxonomy (NCBI): domain Eukaryota; kingdom Viridiplantae; phylum Streptophyta; class Magnoliopsida; order Poales; family Poaceae; genus Oryza; species Oryza meyeriana. The sequence goes on along the minus strand of RYFJ01001877.1, from coordinate 47,844 downwards.
CGGCGCAACGTGCGTCACTGGCGTCGGGCGTCGCCGCCTCGCAAGGGCCGCCAGCCGCGGCCGGTCGCGAGGAGACGAGGAGGCGGCCGGGGGGTCGCGCCGCCCTGGGGGGTCAGCGTGGGAGAGATGGGAGGCGTCGCGCTCAGGAGTCAGAGAGGGATTTAGATCACGATCTAATTTGGTAGCGGGAGGGGACGTCGGTCATGGAGGTTATTAGCCCGACATATGTGGCGATCTTTTTTTTTTCCGCAGGAAATTTGTCGCGTATGTCGGACGTTTGGCGCGTCGAAACTTGGCACTGGAAAGTTGGAAATTTTGGCCGCACAAATTTGGGGATTCCTAATGAAAAACATTTATTAGCTTTTAATTAATTTCTAAAATATCCAAACATCTTAAATTTGAAAATACTAGTAAATTGTTTGCTTTGTATGTCACGGCCAAGCTGGCATATCATGGGCCCAAACTGGAGTAAATAATAATAATCACTATAATAAAAGTATTAATTAGACAAATAATTTCTAGTAAATTAATTAATTTCTATAAATTAGCTCAACATGTATTGTTGATCAACATCATGAGTCACACAAGTCACAAGTATTAAGAAATGTTCGCCAACATAGAAATGACAGTGCCCTTAGTTGAACTTGACAATTGTGTTCAGGATTTAGAGCTAAGCGCTATGACGGGTAACTCAAAACAGCGGAGTTGTAAATGAAACTATGCTAATTAATACAAATGTTACCATCCTAGTGATGAATGAGGATCCTATTTATCACCCAACTCAGCCACGTATTACTAGGATGAAAACGGATCGGGTACGAACGGATATCGCTGATATCATATTTGTTTCATATTTGTGTTCGGATTCGGATCTCGAACACGGATAGCGTCCGGATACATATACGAATACGGATTGTCTCGGTTACGGATACGAATAATGAGTATCGAATACGGTATGAATCGGATGGTCCGGACTATATAATATGAAATGACAACATTTGTACAGTCTGGACCGTCGAACATGTTCAGATGGTCCGGCACTATATAATGTGAAAGCAACAATTGTGTACTCCTAAATTTTCTGCTCAATGTGACGGTCTGTTATCTTTTGCTATGTGCTGGTGACGCATACAGGTTATTCTCTCTAGAGACCTCCATAGAAGAAGTATAGCCACTGTTGATAGTTGTAGAAATCTAGAGTCATCACTTATTACAAGTTGATTGTTTCAAAAAAATGGTACATGGAAATTTTCCTCATTTATTACTTGAGCAAATTTTACACAAAAAAATCATCGTCATCATCTTCTCCCAGAGTACTGAATGGAGGGAGGACTCCATCAACAATGTAAGTGTCATCTGGATCTTCATGTTCATCGAATAGGTCATGGTGTTCAGGTTCAGGCACCACTGTTGCAATAGCATGCTCAATAACAGAAGCTTCAACAGTAGCCCCGTCAAGGCCAGACCTACTCCAAGCTGTCACATCTTCATTTTGCTGTCCAACATTCATATCTTCCACTCCTACAACAACTAAGTCCAGATCGAGCTCACCCATATGTCAGTAACTTCTCCTTCAGGCATGGCAAACAGTTTCTAGCTGCACTCTAAGGACTGTGCACCCAATCTGTTTCTTTAGGTTTTTGCATAAAAGACTTGCTCGGCTTGTTGCTCAGGATGTAAGGTTCATCTGAATACCTAAACCGAGTTGTATCATATCGATGACCCCATATTACCTTATTGTACCCTCTAGATCTGCTCGTACTTGCTGCAGGGACATCAAACCATACGCATTGGAACAACATTACTTCCTTTCTCACCAGGAAAATCAAGGCAGATAATTTTCTTAAGCACGCCATACCAGCCCATGTTTCCTGTACTTGCATCGCCCTTCACAAATACACCACTATTTGAGTAGTTAAGCAGTTCTCTATGGAAGAGACCCGGAAAAGGAAGCCATTTATGAAACACCTGTTGAACACACGAACCCGAGGGTCTGGACCGCGAGATAGATAATACATCATGTCATCTATTTCCCTTGTGCATGCAATGTGCTGATCTACATTACGATTATTTTAAAAATATATTAGGGATAATATATATTAGGGACTAATAAATTGACAAGAAGCATGTGGAAACTATACAAATAAAATAGGATAAATATATTAGGGATGACTCACTTTACGCTCAAACCATGATACAAACTCCTCCTTGTGTCTTTTATCAAATGCCCGAGGGCTAATTTTCTTCAGCTCATCCATATGCACACTTTCCACAACAATTGAAAATGCGTTCATTAGTTACATATATATTTTAAACATTCATGACCACCATAAAAAATCTTTAAAAATATAGCTTACTTTATCCATGAAGTGACCTCGTCACAGTTGGTAATATGTAATGCCTCATCCTCTGCATGTCAATATCAGAAACATTCTCGAGAGTACTTCCTTTCCTACTATAGTCAAGGCTCCCAAATATACTTAGCCCAGATGGTGGTTCACTGCAGCGGCGCTTTCATGACGCTCTGGACGATTAAGCTTGGTACTAATATTTCAAAAAAGCGAGAGCAAAAAATGTCAGGCACTCCATCGGATATATACCCCTCTGCAATTGAACCTTCAGGGTGCGCTTTGTTCCTCACATAGCCTTTAAGAGTACGAAGGTACCTCTCAACTGAGATACATCCATCTATAACACACCGGCTCCAAGTCTAGCTTCGTTCAGCAAGATGAACTGGTAAGTGCATCATAATATCAAAAAAAGCCGGTGGAAAAATCATCTCAGCCGACAAAGGGTCTCCTAATCGAAGTGCTCAGTTTTTCAATTCTGAGAAACTCCAACTCCTTTGAACACAATGAGTTAAAGAACCTACTTAGTCGATCAACGGGGTCACACATCTTTAGGCAATATGTTGCGCACCACTAAAGGCAAAAGTTTTGCAAGATTACGTGTAGGTCATGAGTTTAAGTCAGAAAGCTTGCAACCATTGACGTCCACACATCTCCAATATTTGCAGCATAACCATTAGGGAACTTGACGCCATGTAAAAAAAATTTGCACAGAATTCCTTGTCATCCTTACCTAGAGAGTACAGCGCTGTGGCAAGTGTACTTACCCTTTTCGAGCACTGGATGCTGATCTGGCCTTATACCCAAATGTTGCATATCAAGTCGAGCCTTCTCACTGTCCTTGCATTTACCTTGTAAGTCTAGCAAAGTCCCCAGTAAGCTCTCACATATGTTCTTCTCAATATGCATGACATCCAAATTATGTGCACAAGCAACGATTTCCAGTAAGGAAGCTGAAAGAAAATACTCTTCTTCCTCCAGTGTGCCACCTATTTTCTTCGTCACGTTGCTTCCTTTTCCTTGTATCCTTCCCAAAAGTCACTGCTGGAAACTCTCATAGCCGCAGCACCTGCTCACCACTGAGCGGCACTGGAGCTTCCCTGGTTTCAGCCTTGTTATTGAAGCTCGCCTTGTTCCTTCGCCACTTATGGTTCATGGCAAAAATCGACGATGTCCCAAGTAGCAATGCTTTGAACCATGTTTAACCACAAGTAATCAGTATGCTTGTGACAATAAGGACAAGCAACTTACCTTTTGTGCTCCAACCAGATAACATCGCATATGCGGGGAAATCAATAATTGTCCACAGCAGAATTGCATGTAGAGTAAAATTCTCTTCTCCTTCTCATCCCATGTTAAAACTCCATTAACCCACAGATCATGTAGCTCATCGATCAGAGGTTGCAAATAACATCAGTGTTCACTCCAGGAGATTTAGGCCCAGGTATCAGCATCGACATCATCAATAAGGTGTTTCAAACACAGCCAAGGAGGCAGGTTATAAGGAATCAGTATCACGGGCCAACAAGTGTAAATTAACGTTCAACATCCAAATGGATTGAAGCCATCCAGATGCAAGTCCCAGTCTAACATTACGTGGATCCGAATCAAACCACTTATACCTGTATTCACGTGCTTCCACGCCAATGAGTCCACTGGGTGCCGCATTTTCCCATCACTAACCAATTCTTCCTTGTGCCACCGCATCAATGATGATGTTTCCTCTGACATATATAATCTTTGCAATCGAGGAGTAAGTGGAAAATACCTTAGAACTTTGCAAGGAGTGCGCTTCTTTGCTCCACCACTTTTCGCTAGACTCGCCAATCTCATCAGAATTTGTGTCGTTTCTTCCACCTACTCTCACCACATGTTGGACATGTGTCTATATCAGCCCAACGTCCCATGAAATAACACGCAGTCATTCACACAAGCATCATCTTAATGTATGTGAGGCCAAGGTCGCGGATAATCTTCTGTGCTTTCTTGATAGTGTCTGGATACAATGCCCTGGGAGCGAATCTCTCCATAGGCTAAGTGTTTGCTCTGCGTTCTCGTTACTCCATCCACCCATGCACTAAGCTGAAAGAGCTTGACCATGAATGATACCTTGGTAAGCTTTGAGCAACCTAGCCACAACTCTTGCTGCGCATCTTTCAACAAATCAAAGAATTTCTTTGCAATCTCATTTGGCTCTTCATTGGTATTATTCACTGGTCGCACCCCTAATTAATGCGGGATACCAGATTGTTGGCCGATGATGCATCATTCTGGCAGGCGTACATTCACATCCCTATCATCATTCAAAAAATATGCCAGCGTTACCTTTCTCTTTGACAAAATTCTCATCAAAAACCTTTAGTTAGCAAGTCCATTTGAACCTCGGATTTTGTTTTGTACACGACTCCACGACACTTGAACATGGACATGGTGCAGTTTCTGATGCATAGGTGCCTTCAAAAATAGTATCAATAAATTTCTCCAGACCTGCTTGCCACTCACGTGTTGACCGAGACAACAGCATCCAACTCCGATCATCATCATGTGCCATTTAATTCTATTTTCCAAATATCACAACGATTTCCTGCAGCACGTTAATTGAAGGGATCACGACATTATTATAAACTATATATAATCAACAATGAAACATCTAGCAATAATGCAAGCATAACATCCTCTTTCTCACGTATGAAGCTCTAAGTGAGGCCTGAATCAAAGTACCAAATATAGCAAAAATAATCTATCCATTGCTCCTTTCTGAGATTGAGTTAACTCCTCAATTCTTTGTTTCTTCTTATGCTTTTGGGAACATGATTCATATTTCTAAATCGATTTGTAGAAGACATGGCTTCAAAAGATGACAAGAATAAAATTAAAATTATACAAGCAGTTCTAGACCTTCATACCAATTAGTACAATACAGATGGATTTAAAAAAAAACAATACCTGCACTCCGGACGAACAGACGAGCCTGCTTGTTGGTGCCTGCTTGCTAGATGGATAGATCCTTTTCCCTGTCCCTGTCGTTGGTGCCTGCTTGCTAGATGAACGTTGAACGGACGAGCGCCGGCCGGAGATGAGATGAACACGGAGCGTCGCCCACGGGCACGGCCCTGCTCGTCGATGAGCAGGAAGGAACTAGGACACCAAGATGTCGTCGCTGCAGGGAATTCAAGCGCCGTGACGACTCCGGTTGCAGGGAGGGGCGCCACGACGACACTGGCTACAGGGAGGCCGCGACACCTGCTGGCTGTAGGGAACGAGGGCCTTGACCACGCTGCTCGCAGGGACGGCGCGCGGGGAAGAGAGGCGCGATGGGGGGATCAGAAGCCACGACGCATGTGGAAAACAAAGCAGCGACGGGGAAGAGAGAGACCACGACGTACCTGATAGTAATTAGATTACTATCTTTTCCAATACATAAACGGGTCTATATTAATTTGTATAGGATACGCTAGCTATTAGAAACACAAACACATACATGGTCTAATGGTAGGTATTGCAATGATGTAACCATTAAAGTGGAGAAAACTGCCGGAGAGCTCAAGGTTCACCGCCGGCAACCTCATCTTCCTCACTGCCGCAGCTATTCGATCAAGCCCGAGCTTGCTCTGGTGAGCCCATTCCTCTTCCCTCTGCTAGAACGTGATTAGCACCTCCCAATAATTCCATTTTTGGTATTAACTGCCCTAGGAATCGCTGGCCGAAGTCGCCGTGTCGCCGCCGTGCTTAGTCTCGGCTGTGCAGAACCGCCGCCGGCGTCGCCTCGCTGTTCCGGCCGCCTCGGAGTGAGTCTGACCGAGCCCTTGCGCCAATAACGTCGCCTCGCCTCTAGAAGCCCGCTACCCGAAGGAATCGAGTCGCGAAGCCCTGAGCGCTGACATCGGCCTCCGTCTTCCCCAACTCCGGCCGAGCTCCGCCACCGCCGATTCGTCCTCTGTGGTGAGCCTCGCTTCAATTCTTTGCACCGTAGCCGTCCTCAGGAAGTCTGTTACCTGGTGGACACCGTGTCCTAGCCGCAGGCTGACTGAAGAAAGAGCTACCGCCGTCGTCCAGAGGATTTCTGCCGCCGCCGAACCAATCGGTGCACCGCCACAGCCGACAAGACCTCGCCGGCCTCGTCAAACCTTACGGTGAGAGCCCAGATATCTGGTAGACACATATTTATGCATTAGTATGCCAAATTGAGCTTTGTAGAACGTTTTCCCCCGTTGACCCGAAAAGAGCCGCCGCTAGAGCTCGCCGCCGGCGATATTCCGGTCACCCGAGGTGTCAAGAAGACCACCCTTAGCTCTGCCGTGAACTCCTCTACCTTTTCTATTTTGGGCCCGACTACAGCCAAGCCGCCGTTCGTCCAAGCCGCCGTTCGCCATCGCCGCCGCCGAGAAGCTCACCGGCTCTGTCTGCCTACGCCCTCCTCTGTTCGCCACACCGGACCATCCACTCCTGGAACGGACGGTCCGATCCGTTGTCCCGCGCCCTGCTCTGCTCTGTCTCACTAGCCTGCGGGCCCAGGCTGTAAGAGAAATAAGAAAAGAAGAAAGAATTAGAAAAAGGTTAAAAATGAAATATCTTTCCAACAGAAAAATAGCCAAACTTTGAAAATTCATAAGTAATTCATTTTAACTCATTTTTGAGTGAAACCAATTTTGTTCAAGGGCATTCAAGGGCCGTGACGACTCCGGTTGCAGGGAGGGGGTGCCACGACGACACCGGCTGCAGGAGGCCGCGACCACGCTGCTGGCTGTAGGGAACGAGGGCCTTGACCACGCTGCTCGCAGGGACGGCGCGCGGGGGAAGAGAGGCTGCGACGGGGGGATCAGAAGCCACGACACACGTGGGAAACAAAGCAGCGACGGGGAAGAGAGAGACCGCGACGTACGTGATAGTAATTAGATTACTATCTTTTCCAATATATAAACGGGTCTATATTAATTTGTATAGGATACGCTAGCTATTAGAAACACAAACACATACATGGTCTAATGGTAGGCGCCTATCTTCTTAATTCTGAGGTCTCAGGTTCGAAACTTGCTGGTGGTGTTTTTTTTTAATTTTTTATGTAACCATTAAAGTGGAGAACCTTAGGTATTGCAACGATGTAATTTTTCGTTGCTATATGTACAACCTTTTTGCAACGAACGAAACTATTACATACAACGAAACCATAATCGTTGCAACCTTAGTGATTGCAACGATTTATTTTTTTTCGTTGCTATATGTACCACCTTTTCGCAACGCAAGCGACTATTATATACAACGAAACATATTCGTTGCGACATAGATGGGCTATTGCAACCATCATATAAAGAGTTGCAATATCACCTTAGTATTGCAACGACAATAAACTTGCCCGCAACGCAAATCAAATCGTGGCAACAGGAATCACTTATTGCAACTATTCAATAATTTGTTGCGATAACACTTACTTTTCGCAACGATCTCCATGCTTAGGGCCACGAAACAATCTTCGTGGCAAAAATCCAATCTATCGCAACCAAAAGTGAAAATCGTTGCGATAACAACCCTTGTTGCAACCAAATCTCGCCGTTGCGACAAAAAAGCATGGCATAAGGGTCAGAAGTTAGTAGTGTGCCAAAGCTCACTAGGAATTAGTGAAATGAGGATCTTGACCCACTATGTAACTTAGAGGGAGTTTTGTTGCAAAACACATAGTGGGAGTCTTTCGTTAAATAGTTTAATAAAAGATGAACATAAACATAGTGCTAAACTTTGCATATTCTCATATTGTAGATCATGTCAGCTAACGCAGCATCCAATTCTTTTAATTTGCGATCTGTTCTTGAGAAAGAAAAACTCAATGGAACGAACTTTATGGATTGGTATCGCAACTTGAGAATTGTTCTCAAGCAAGAGCGCAAGGAGTATGTCCTTGAGACTCCTTTTTCTGAGAACTTGCCTAACAATGCTTCTGTGGCTGCATCGAGAGCTTATGAGAAGCACATGAATGATTCCCTTGATGTGAGCTGTCCCATGCTTGCCACAATGTCCTCTGAGCTTCAGAAGCAATATGAGAACACAAATGCTTACAATATCATTGTGGGGTTGCGTGGTATGTTTGAGAACCAAGCAAGGGCTGAGAGGTTCAACACTTCAAAGTCCTTGTTTGCGTGCAGCCTTGCGGAAGGGAATCCCGTCAGCCCTCATGTGATTAAGATGATTGGCTACATTGAGAGTCTGGAAAAGCTTGATTTTCCCCTTAGCCAAGAGTTGGCTACTGATGTGATTCTCCAGTCACTCCCTCCGAGTTTTGAGCCATTCATATTGAACTATCACATGAACAACATGGACAAGACCTTGGCTGAGTTGCATGGGATGCTTAAAACTACCAAGGAAACCATTAAGAAAAGCACCAGTCATGTGATGATGATGCAGAAAGGCAAGGGCAAGCCCAATGTCAAGAAATGCACGGTCAAGAGAAAGTTAACTACCGATGAGATCGCGAGCAGATCCAAGGCCAAGCAAGACAAGAAGGGCGCTACTCCTGACGCAGTTTGCTTTTACTGCAAAGAATCAGGACATTGGAAGAGGAACTGCCCAAAGTACTTGGAGGATCTCAAGAAGAAGGGAAGTGCGACTTCCACTTCAGGTATAAATGTTATAGAGATCAATCTTGCTACTTCATCTATTGATTTTTGGGTATTTGATACCGGATCGGTTGCTCACATGTGCAAATTGTTGCAGGGCTAACAAGAAGTAGAAGTTTGAGAAGGAGTGAAGTGGATCTTCGCGTTGGCAATGGAGCAAGAGTTGATGCGGTGGCTGTTGGCACCATGCCATTGTCTTTACCTTTAGGATTAGTTTTGGAATTGAATAATTGTTATTGTGTTCCATCTCTTTCTAAGAACGTTATTTCTGCTTCATATTTGCAAGTAGAAGGTTATGACTTTAGATCTGTGGACAATGGTTGTTCTCTTTATTTCAAAGATATGTTCTATTGTCATACTCCTATTGTGAATGGGTTATACGTTCTAAATCTTGAAGGGGCACCGGTCTATAACATTAATACAAAGAGGCAACGTCCTAATGATTTGAATCCCACGTTTATTTGGCATTGTCGCTTGGGTCACATAAATGAGAAACGCATGAAGAGGCTCCATGGAGATGGTCTTCTACACTCATTTGATTTTGAATCATTTGAGACATGTGAATCTTGTTTACTTGGCAAGATGACAAGGGCACCTTTCACCGGTCAAGGTGAAAGGGCAAGTGACTTATTGGTACTAATACATACTGATGTATGTGGACCAATGAGCTCAACAACCAGAGGTGGTTTTTAGTACTTCATAACTTTTACTGATGACTTCAGTAGATATGGGTATGTGTACCTAATGAAACATAAGTCTGAATCCTTTGAAAAGTTCAAGGAATTCCAAAATGAAGTACAAAATCATTTAGGCAAAACAATCAAGTTTCTACGATCTGATCGTGGAGGCGAGTATTTGAGCGATGAGTTTGGCAATCATCTGAAGGATTGTGGAATTGTTCCACAGTTGATCCACCAGGAACACCTCAGTGGAATGGGGTATCTGAACGGAGAAATCGCACCTTATTAGATATGGTGCGATCCATGATGAGCCAAAGTGATCTTCTATTGTCCTTTTGGGGATACGCTCTTGAAACAGCTGCGTTCACACTAAACAGAGTTCCATGAAAGTTAGTAGAAAAGACACCATATGAGATATGGATAGGACAACGTCCTAGCTTGTCTTTCCTTAAGATTTGGGGATGTGTGGCTTATGTAAAACGTTTGTAATATGATAAGCTCACTCCTAAGTCTGACAAATCCTTCTTTGTCGGGTATCCTAAGGAAACAAAAGGATATTACTTCTATAATCAACATGAAGGCAAAGTGTTTGTCGCCCGACATGGTGTCTTCTTAGAGAAAGAGGTTCTCTCAAGAAGGGATAGTGGGAGAACGGTGCAACTCGAAGAAATTTGAGAAACACCTGAAAATGTTTCAGCTCCTACAGAACTACAGCAGGATGAACAAAGTGTTGAAGCACCTATTGTAGACACACCGGCACCACGTAGGTCAGAGAGGTCACGTCGTGCACTTGAGAGGTACATGTTCTTGACTACTCAACAAAGGGACATATTGTTGTTAGACAACGATGAGCCTAAGACCTATGAAGAAGCGATGGTGGGACCAGACTCTGAGAAATGGCTTGAAGCCATGAGATCTGAAATTGAATCCATGCATAGTAATCAAGTTTGGAACTTGGTTGATCCACCTGATGGTGTTAAAACCATTGAGTGCAAATGGGTTTTCAAGAAAAAGATAGACATGGATGGAAATGTTCACATCTATAAGGCACGATGGTGTTGATTATGATGAAACTTTTTTGCCCATCGCAATGCTAAAGTCTATTCGGATCATTCTAGCGATTGCTGCATATTTTGACTATGAAATATGGCAAATGGATGTCAAAACAGCTTTCCTTAATGGAAATCTGAGTGAGGATGTGTACATGACACAGCCCACGGGTTTTGTCGATCCGCAATTAGCTGGAAAGATATGCAAACTGTAAAGATCCATTTATGGATAAAAGCAGGCGTCTCGGAGTTGGAATATTCGTTTTGATGAAGTGATCAAAGGGTTTGGTTTCATCAAGAACGAAGAAGAGCCTTGTGTTTTAAAAAGGCTAGTGGGAGCGCACTTGTATTTCTGATCTTATGTGTGGACGACATTTTACTGATCGGAAATGACATTCCTATGCTCGAATCTATTAAGTCTTCATTGAAAAATAGTTTCTCTATGAAAGACTTAGGAGAGGCGGCATACATTCTGGGCATCAACATCTATAGAGATAGATCAAGAAGGCTAATTGGATTATGTCAAGATACATGCATTGACAAGGTGTTAAAAAGGTTCAACATGCAGGACTCTAAGAAAGGTTTCCTACCTATGTCACATGGTATAAATCTTAGCAAGAGTCAGTGTCCTAGTACACCTGATGAGCGGGATAAGATGAATGCGATCCCATATGCTTCGGCCATTGGGTCCATTATGTATGCCATGCTTTGTACACGTCCAAATGTCTCGTATGTCCTAAGTGCTATGAGTAGATACCAATCAGATCCATGTGAAGGTCACTAGATTGCTGTAAAGAACATCTTGAAGTACTTGAGAAGAACCAAAGATGTGTTCCTTGTCTATGGAGGTGAAGAAGATCTCGTTGTAAATGGTTGCACTGATGCTAGCTTCCAAACTGACAAAGACGATTTCAGATCGCAATCTGGATTTATGTTCTGCCTAAATGGTGGTGCGGTGAGCTGGAAGAGTTTCAAGCAGGAGACGGTTGCTGATTCTACAACGAAAGCCGAGTACATTGCAGCTTCTGAAGCTGCTAAAGAAGCTGTTTGGATCAAGAAACTTGTTTCCGAGCTTGGTGTGATGACTAGTGCCTTCAGTCCAATGGACCTCTACTGTGATAATAGTGGGGCCATTGCATAAGCTAAGGAGCCTAGATCTCACCAAAAGTCCAAGCACATTTTACAGCGTTTTCATCTCATCTGCGAGATAGTGGAGAGAGGCGATGTAAAGATATGAAAAGTACAAATGGATTAGAACATTGTAGATCCGTTGACAAAGCTGCTTCCCTAGCGAAAGCATGAGGCTCACACTAGGGCAATGGGTATTAGATACCTACATGGTTGACTCTAGTGCTAGTGGGAGACTGTTAGTGATATGCCCTAGAGGCAACATGGAGATGTTATATATATCACATGCTATGTTTATAATGTATTGATTTATTCCTTGAAATAGACATTATCATTATTGATGAATGAGTACGTGACTTATTCATGAGACTCTTAATGTCAAATGTTGCTATTTCTAAATGATCCCTGATCATATATCATATGAGGAACAAATATGATTCTAACATCAGCATATGTATTGATTGATGATCATGTCTTATGGATCATGGTATGGAGATACCAAATCGATAATATGGACATATGTTAGTGAACATATCTTGGATAGACCCGCCATGAGATACTGCAGAGATTTCATGTGTCATTAGTTAGTCTCAAGTAGTGTTTATGTAGAGTCCTTAGACTTGAGATCATCATGGTTCCCAACATACGTAGTAGCTTATTTTGGGACTACTAAACACTACTCCGTAACTGGGTAGTCATAAAAGTAGTCTTCGTGTTTGCTATGAAACATGTAGTGGGATGTGAATGATCAAGATAGAATTTGCCCATCCTTAAGGGAGAGATATCTCTGGGCCCCTTGATGTAATGGATTATGGAAGTGCATGGCCATGCTAGGGTGATTGAGGTGTCAATCACAAGTTTGTAATCCATCACAGGATCGAGAGAGTGATTGAGCTATTAAGAGGATGACACAAGTCTCGCCTTGAGCTCAATCGATATCGTTAGGCAAAGGGATTTGTACATGAGGACATTACAGATTTAGCTGATATGATCTTTACGTATATTTTGGGGTTAATATGCCTTGCTAGAGGCCGCTATTAACAGGGTGACTAGAAAGGCGTTTCCGAGTCACGACAAAATATATGTGAACCTACAGGGTCGCACGCTTAACGGGTTGGATATGGGCTCGATTCGGATAGAGATCCAAGTAGACTCTACTAGGCCTCGGTCCACGAGGCCTGAGTGAGGAGGTCTATATATAGGGAGGCGAGGGGCTGAGGAGATTGGTGTGTTCCTGTTGATCTTGAGCTAAACCCTAGCCGCCACCTCCCGAGCCATACCCTAGCCGCTCATGAGTGCTAGTACACTCGCAATCGGCGTTCTAGCCCCGAACGTGTGGATACCGATGGAGGCGCTGCTCGTTGTGGCGTTGATCGGCATCGACGCTGATTAGATTTGTGGAGATCGACTACTTCCACTACTACCTTGATGCGCGTGTGTTGGACCGGCTTCTCCGACCCTTCTTCCGTTGCACTGCTCGTCTAGTGGTAACGATTTATGATCCCTCTCTTGCATGATGTCCTGGTGTGCGCGGTAGAAAAATTTTGTTTTCTGCTATTGTAGCATACGTGTACTCCTTTACAATGCCACCGCTGCCATGGGATTGGACAGTTGCAGAGGAATTGTCCCAGCCAAAGAGCATACATTGCCACAGAAGATGGAGGTTACATTAGCACTTCAGATGTGGAAGAAGACAATGATGATGTTACTGCCTTGGACAACACCGATGACGATGATAGTGAGGGTCAGGCTTTAGGTTGTGATGACATGGTGAACTATAGGAGCCTTATTGTTCAGCGGGTTCTAAGCACACAGATGGAGCAAGCAGAGAAGCAACAACGCCATAATTTGTTTCAGATTTTCTTCGTCATCAACAACCGACGTGCACGTGTCATCGTTGATGGAGGAAGCTGCAACAATTTGGTGAGTTCTGATTTGGTCAAGAAGCTTGGCTTGACCGCACGACCACATCCACATCCATACCATCTTCAGTGGTTAAATGATTCTTGTAAGACCAAGGTAACTCAAACAGTTAGAGTGCATTTTTCCATTGGCACATATGCTGATTTTGCTGATTGCGGTGTGCTACCTAAGCAAGCTTGCTCTCTTCCTGTTCTGAATTATTCCACGTATGATAAAGAAGAGTTGTGCAATGCTTCACTTATATCCATGCCACAACTAGTGAATGAACACGTTAGTAATGATGTTGAACCACCATGTGCTGATTTTAGACATGTTGTTCACAGTGCTAACGAGAATGAAGAGCTTAGATTGCTATCTTCTTTAAATACTTGGGGCTATATTCAATTTGATGATCTTTGTCCACTCAATTGTTTAGAGAAGAAATTATTTGCTAGATCTGATTTGTGATGTCCTTCTCATGTGATTTTTCATGTTATTGGCAATTATGATAATAAAGGAGAATATAATGTGCATAGAGCATACATTTGTTCGAATTTTAATATTCCTCCTTTTCATAATGACATGTCTTGTCTAGAGGACCGAATGAGTATAAATAATTCTCTATCTAGTTCCTCTAGTTGTTTAAATGAGTTGTAGGTTGGTTTGCAAGAAGGGGAGTGTTGTGAGCTGCATGACACTACAAAGTGTTCTCCATGTTTAAAAATTTTAGAATCCAACCATATGCACAACACTACCTCACCCTATGTTGTGAAAGATAAAGATATGTTCATCAGGCTTAATGACAAGGTGAAACCGCGGACGGTTTTCAATCAAGAATGGGAGGATGACGAGGATATCACTAGCTCGGATATGACCATAGCTACCTTATGTATTCGTCAACCAAAGGTGCATGCTTTCTACGTAAGATTTACATGTTATATATTTGAACAGCCATTACTGCACCATGAGTTTTGTGTGTTCTCATTTGCAAAGATACTTGCTTGGGTGAAGGGAAAGAGACCAAGCACAAGGAACGTATGGATGATCAAAGAAGTTGATTGGGGACCAAACCAAGACCTTACCCAAGTCTTTTCCTACATCATCACGTCACTTTTGGTCCATAGAAGGCAAGAGATGAAGTTCTGCACGTTTTGGATTCGGATTCGGGCCTCCTGACAGCATCAACTTCAAACGGACCTAGTCGCTGATCCAGAAGGACTTTCGGGCCCATGAGTACTTGTTGGAAAGCTTATGGAGTCTACTTTCAGATGGTTTTGGTCCCACATCAAAATTCTTCCTGAGCTGTCTAGAATCATCGAAACAAGATATGTACCTCTTCCAGTCCGAGTCTGTCTTGGGCCTTGGGCCTTGTAATTGTGTTGTGGGCTAAGCCCAAGGGGTGTGCGCTCTAGGGTTAACCCTAGGACGTCCCAACTCATATATATTCAGGAGCCGTCATTGTTTAGAGTCGGGTTTTGCTTAGATTATTCTGCCATTACAGTTTCGCCGTCTAGATCGGTTTGTAGAACCCCAACTTCATGTGCTAAACATTCATCAGATCGGGTGCGACGTGGAGGCGTATGTCGATGACGTGGTGATCAAGACAAAGTCTAAAGAAGATATCATCATCGACTTGGAGGAAACATTCCAAAATCTTCGAAGATTCAAGATGGAGTTGAACCCGAAAAAGTTCACCTTCGGTGTGCCATCCGCAAGCTACTCGGCTTCATCGTATCGCATCGCGGCATCGAGGCCAATCCAGAGAAAATCAACGCAATAATGAACATGGCACCCCCGACTAGCCAGAAGGACGTCCAGAAGCTGACAAGCTGCATGGTGGCACTCAGCCGATTCATCTTTTGACTAGGCGAACGGGGCATGCCCTTCTTTAAATTACTGAAGAAAGCAGATAATTTTCAATGGACTCCCGAAGCCTAGCAAGCCTTCGAAGACTTTAAGAAATTTCTCACATTACCACTAGTGTTGGCATCACCTATGCCCCAAGAGCTATTAATGTTATATCTGGCGGCAACCACCCAGGTAATCAACACGGTGTTGGTGGTCGAGTGATCCGAGCCGGGTCATATACAGAAAATTCATCGGCTAGTCTACTACGTCAGCGAGGTCCTAGCCGACTCAAAGATGAGATATCCTCAGGTCCAGAAGCTGCTATATGGCCTACTCATCACTGTCCGGAAGCTGGTGCACTATTTCCAGTCGCATCAAGTTACGGTGGTCACATCATACCTACTCGGGGACGTCCTGCACAACCGCGAGGCCACTGGCCGAATTGCTAAATGGGCGCTCGAGTTGATGGCATTCTAAATCACCTTCTAGCCACGTACGGCAATCAAATCTCAAGCTCTAGCCAACTTTGTGGCTGAGTGGACAGAAGTTCAGATGACAACAACAATAGACAAGCTAGAGTACTAGACAATGTAGTTCGACGGTTCTCTACGGATCGATGACGCTAGGGCTGGCGTCGTACTGACGTCACCCACCGGTGAAAAACTCAAGTACGTTCTCCAAATCCACTTCTCAGCTTCCCACAATGTCGCTGAGTATGAGGCACTCATCCACAGGCTCTGCATTGCTATATCACTCGGCATCCGCCGACTGGTTGTACGTGGGGACTCTCAACTCATGGTGAACCAAGTCATGAAAAACTGGGCATGTCTCGATGACACTATGGTGGCGTACTGTCAGGAGGTCAGAAAGCTAGAAAACAAGTTCGACGGGCTGGAGATAACTCATGTCCTACGACAATATAACGATGCTGCAGATGAATTGGCTAACATGGGATCCAAGAGAGAAGTGGTCCTGACTGGGATTTTTGTTGAGCAACTACTGGAGCTAGCAGTCAAGAAGAAACCAGTACCAGAGAAGTCAGGGGTTGAACCTACCCCGGCAGCAGACGAAGTATTAATCATATCTCAAGATTGGTGGACTCTTATTCTCAAATTCCTCTTGGATGATGAACTCCCAGAAGATCGCAGCGAAGCCAAACAAATCAAACGTCGAAGCAAATGTTTCCAAGTAATCGGAGAAGACCTGTACCAAAGAACTGCATCCGGAGTCCTCATGCGCTGCGTCACACCCGAGGAGGGCAAGCAGATTCTGCAGTCGATCCACTTGGGCATATTTGGCAACTATGCCGCATCTAGGACGTTAGTCTAAAAGGCTACAGGTAGGGATTTTTCTAGCCAATAGCAGTAACAGATGCCAAAGACATAGTTCGCACATGCGAGGGTTGTCAATTCTATGCAAGATAAACAAACCTTCTAGCCCAAGAACTTCAAACAATCCCAATCTCTTGGCCCTTTGCAGTATGGGGGCTTGACATGGTCGGGCCTTTCAAGAAAGCGCCAGGAGGGTTCACACACTTGTTCATCGCAGTGGATAAATTCACAAAGTGGATTGAGGCAAAACCCAATGCTACCATAATAGTGGCACGAGCAAAGCACTTCATCATGAGTATACTATACCGATTCGGGGTTCCTAACCGCATCATAACGGACAATGGTACTCAATTCACGAGCGATGATTTTCAAGATTTCTGTGATGACTTCGGCATCAAGATTTGTTATGCATCTATGGCACACCCGCGGAGTAATGGGCAGGTCGAGCGTGCTAATGGCATGGCCTTACAAGGTACCAAGGCCAGGATATTCGACCGACTACAACCATATGCAGGGTGGGTACAAGAACTCCCATCTGTTCTCTAGTCTCTAAGAACCACGGTTAGTCAGGCAACAGGGCAATCCCCTTTCTTCCTGGTCTATGGTGCTGAGGCTATGTTACCAACCGAGTTAGAGTTCGGCTCTCAGCGAGTTCGAGCCTACTCAGAAGACATATCCAATGAAAACAGGCTGGTTCAAGTCGGTCAGTTGGAGGAAGCTAGGGACATCGCAATCATCTAGTTGGCATGGTACCTTCAAGGCCTGCGTCGCTATCACAGTCAAAATGTCCGTGGCCGCGCCTTTTTGGTCGGCGATCTCATCTTGAGAAAAATACAAACCACCAAAGACAGGCATAAACTGTCCCCCCTGTGAGAAGGGCCGTTCATTATTGCTGAGGTTACTCGGCCGGGCGCCTACCAACTGAAGACTCAAGAGGTGCCCTAGTCAGCAACTCATGGAATATAGAATTGCTATGTCCTTTCTATACCTGATTTTGTACTCTGTCACATACATATGTATAAAGTTTTTCTCTGACTCACTACGTCGCTTGTTCCAACCGAGGAGTGAGTCGGGGGCTGCATGTATTATATGTGCTTTGTTAGCAACATACGAGCTTGTTTTATCTAAGTTATGAAGTTTTACAAGGACTATGTTATGTTTGCCCGAGTATAGCTTTCTGAGGTGAACGATTTTATTAAGTTCCTGTCAACCAACTCGGCGTAGACTATATAGTTGGGTAAAGCTAATGATAACTAAGTAAAATCAAGAACTCGGTGGCATTGTACATATATTTACACATGTCATCACAAAAGCTTTACATACACCGACTGCATGATGGTTTGTTCTTACATCCCCAGGTCCTTCGCGATCACCTTTGCAGTCGGCCTCACTTTGGTGATCAACTCCAATGCTTCCTCAGGTGTTGTCTCTTCGGCAAACCCCTCAACGATGGCCTCAAGGTCTATCCTAGGGTAGATCAACTTGGTCATGGCAAGGGTCTGGGCCATGCCGACAGTCACGCGCTCATCTGAGTACTTTTTCAAGATACTCGGGGCTTGGCTAAGGCGCGCCTGCACCTGGGAGATTGTATTGGAGCTAGTCCCAACGTAGTAAGGGTCCATAATGTCAAGGAGCCCTTTCACAGATTCGGAAAGAATCTCCCGTGACTCCTTGACGACCTTAATATCGGCTGCAAAGGCTTGGAATTGAGTTTAGGCATTGGCTCTTAAAGCCGCTTAGATTCATTGGCAAGTATACTTGTTAAGCCAAAACTGCAGTCGGGGTAACAAGAGGATTGGTTAAGGTTATTGTCAGAAGGAAGGCTTACTCTCATAGTCGGCCTCTACTTTGGCTTTGGCCTTCTCCAGTTCGGTTTTAGCCTTTTCAACCTTCTTCAGCTCAAGTTCCTGTTGTTTCTTCTCCTCTGTCTGGGTCTTCAACTTGGCTTTGAGGGCTGTACATCAGAAAAGTCAAGAACTCGAGATTACAGTCAAGACTCAACCAGGCAGTTGGGAAACAACAAAGCTGGAGAAATATACTCAGGATTTATTCGGGAAGACAAATACAGGAGACTTACTTCTAATCTTCTCGGCTAGAGCCCACTTTTCATCCCTGAGCTGGTCAACTGCACCCCTTAGCCATGTTTCCCTCTCCTGACTAGACCGTTCCAGGTCGGCCTTGTCGGCCTGGAGCTGGCCCAAACATTGGAGATGGGGGGCAAGCTGGGTCAAGACCTTGTTCATTTTTGCTGAGCGGTCGACTATCTGCTGCTCAGATCAAAAAAGAACAAAACAGAGTCAAGAGGCAAATAACCAATGCAAGGAGGACTGTCAAGAACTCAATATGGCGAGAGTCATACCTGGACTCCCTGAGACACAGCGATTCTAGCATGAAGAAGAACTTCGCACTCTCTCTCCGTTGCCTCCTCGTCATGCTCGTAGCTCTCTATTACTCCCTCGGGGGATACCCAGTGGAAAGTTCTCGGGAACCTGCGAGGAGGAGATTCAAGCCTGGGGAGATCCACTTCATCTGAAGATGACGACGATATGGATGGAGACAAGGTCCTGGCTTCCGGCTTAGCAGCTGCTGGGGCTTCAGGGACTCGCTCAGGCGCTGGAGCTACGGCTTCAGTGCTTGCCCCTTGGTCAGCCGGCACTAGCGGTCCTGCTGTCAGGGCAGCTTCAGTTTCTACAACTAAGGCAGTCATCGGCTCAGCAGATGAACTCATTGGTGTTGGCTCGGCTAGGGCTAGCTCGGCAACAGGGGCAGTTGGCGTGGTATCCTTGAGATCTATGTGTACTCGCCTCCTGCACAACGAGTCAAATATCAAGACATTACAACACTGATCAAGATTTTTAGAATATTCAAGATTGCTTACCTCTTGGAGGTCCTGAACTTCCACGAGGGGGCTCCAGATGTTGGCGGTGGAGAGTTGCTAGCTGCCGGGCTTGTCAGCGCGGTAGTCGACGGTGGCACTTTGCTCTTGGTTGGCCCAATCTCTGCGATGGCTGACTGGGGCATCGATTCACTCGGTGGTGCCGCTCTTTGACTTGACACTACTGATCTTGTACTCGGCGGCACCAGCCTTTGGCTTGATGTTGCTGAGCCCGGTGGCGTTGGTCTCGTGCTTGGAGACGATGGCCTTGGACTCGGCGGCCCGGGGGCTACGCTGGTGGTATCTCTTATCTTTAAGCTCCTAGCTGCGGCACTTGGCCTGCTAGCTCTCTTCTTTCCCAGATCTTTGACAGGTTTTTTCCCAGCTCTGTTGGAGCTGGGCTGGGCAGCAGAAGGACTCAATGGCCTCTTTTTTGACTTGACGGCCAACAAAGTTTGAGAGTCATCATCAAACTCCTCACATTCCTACAAGTGATTCAAGCAACATACATCATACATTGCAGAGCAATCCAAGATACACATCTACTGACATTCATTACAGTTGGATAGCAATTCAACAACTAGCATTTCAATATTACCTTTGGACAAGGCTTTTTTAGGCTATAAGCCATGGTGGCGCGCTCTGCATCTTCAGTCTCAATCACCCCGTTGGTGAAATAACTGAGCAAGATATCAGTCACCTTTGCTTATCGGTCAAATCTGGGTACTCTCGGCTAGGATCATTCTTTGCCTTGTAATCCCAGCCGAAGTGGCTTCTTAGCTTCAGCAGCCTGATGCAGCGATTCAAGAAACATCTGGCCACCCAAGGACCAGTTAGACCAGAGCTCTTCAGCTTGTCAATTTTATCAATCAACATATACACTTGGCCCATCTCCTCAAAACTCGGCACAGATGACTAGCTGGGCAAGATCTCTAGGGACAAACCAGTGAAAAGGGGCAGAGAGGGTTCGAGATCAGAGCAATAGAACCACTCTTTATGTCAGCCCTTAAGGGAAGTTTTCAGAGGAACATGAAGATAAATCTTTTTCATTTCGTTACTAAGTTGAAGAACGGCTCCCCCTATCACCTAGACTTTGTTTTTGGAGGGTTGAGGTTTTATGTGGAACAGATATCTAAACAGATTGAAATGGGGCTCCACACCTAGAAAGCATTCACATAGAGTTGCAAAGATTGAGATTTGCAAGATGGAGTTGGGATTCAGATACACCAACTCTAGCCCATAGAAGGAAAGAAGTTTGCGCAAAAAATCCGAAGAAGGAAGAGAGAGACCCCGATCAAAGAAAGAGATGACGACTACAGTCTCACCAGATTGGGGCGCTAGGATCGATTCTCCCTCAGTCGGACGCTAATGGATGACTTCACGGCTCTGCAATCTCAGTTGTTTCTCCAAGTATTTCAACTTAGTTGAACTGTAGTCTGACGTCGGCCAGGTCTCAGCGGATACCTCCGGAATTTCCAAAGCTCTTGGCATTGCTAAGTGTCGATGTTTTACACCAGCAATAGAACTATAGGGCTACTCGGCAAGGGGAAACTCGGTGGATTGCAGAGGAACGCAAAGAAGATTTTATACTGGTTCAGGCCCTCGATGTGAGGTAATACCCTACGTCCAGTTGTGGTGTTATTCCTCTGAGAGGTTTTGTCGATCAATGATCTTCCTTGCCCTCATGGGGTGCCCTGCCTCCCTTTATATACTAGGGGACAGGGGTACAAGATGAGGATCCCAGCTGGATACGGCCAAGGGATTTTTTTCTTAGAGATAGAAACTTATCTGACTAAGACTCTGTTTCCCTTATCGTACAAGGCAAAGTCTGCCGGGTGCTATCTTATCTCTAACTACATGATTCGGCCCATCCTCTATCCGAGTGGCCCATATGTAGGTGGTGAGGTACCCGGGGCCCATGGCCTCCACAGTAGCCCCTGAGACCTTCATAGTTGAGTCACAGCTGATGCCAAGTGCTCATCCTCCATGGTGAAGTCTTCCCGAGTGCATTGCTCCCGAGTACTCTTTTGTCCGAGTGCTTCTTTTTCCCGAGTCCTGCTTCATGTCAGCTGGCAGCAAGGCTATGAAGGGCTTCATAGAGATATATGAATAGTGTGCACCAAATAGGCGCACCTATTAGGTGTAGCCCCCGACTTTGTGCTTAATTGTGAAGACAATTAAACATAAAGTCAAAGATCTTTAACCTAGAAGTCTTTCCCGAGTAGATTACTACTGGTATATGAGACTCTTCGGTATCATGTCAACCGGAATATGATTTATAGTCTTGCCGAGTAGGGAACTACTCATATGTAGGACTCTTCGACTTCATGTCAGTCGGAATGTGTGTTTATAGTCTTGCCGAGTAGGATGCTACTCGTATATGGGACTCTTCAGCGTCATGTCAACTGGAAAGGGGGCTTTATAGTGTTTCCCGAGTGGCGTCCCACCCAGAGGTTAGACTCCTTCGCGTCATGTCAGCGGGAATATGTTTATAGTCTCTTCCGAGTAGTGCACTACTTGAAAGTTAGACTCTTCAGCGTCATGTCAGCTGGAATAATGTTGCTCATGGCAACTGTTGGCCAAGCATGTAGGCCGAGTACCACTTTTATGAAAATAAACTGATGGCGTGGTCAGGTGTACTCGAGAAAGATACCTTCATCCCCAATTTTAATGAAGACTAGCTTGTTATCCTTGTAAAGATATATCCTCGAGACCTGGTGGATAAAACAGATACCCAAACATATATGTTTAGCAATAAGGCTCTCATGAAGCATATCTGTTTACCTCATTGGCTCCTGTTAGTAGCACCAGTGCTATAATTTCAACTCAGCCTGCAGGCGGCCCACATGGAGCATGCTACTGTAGGAACTCATATCTTGGTGGCCCAGCACCAACTGTGTAGGCCCAAGCCTATTTAGTCGGCACAGGCTCTATAAATAACGGGGAGAGAGAAAAAGATTCCTTCATCTTCCCCAAATCAGCCAATCGTTTCGTCTTCGGTCTCTGCACCCAAATTTCGCCTTTTGTTCAGCTAGGGTTAGCTGCTGCTGCTATTCCCTGCTCGAACTCGGGCGATTCCAGTCTGCTTCGTCTGTTCCAAGCCCCAAACCGCTTTTCCCCAAATCTCTCCGTCCCCAACTATGTCGACAGCTTCGGATCCTACGGGTGCGCCGGGGAATGCCTGGCCAACTTCGGATTGTGGCTCGGTGAAACTGAAGCTGCTGGAGAGTCAATTGAAGTTGCCTAGTTAGGAGGTGATCCATTGGAGGCCGGCTAAGAGTGAGTCGGTCCCAAACCCCCAATCTGGCGAAACAGTAGTCTTTGCTTCTTTTTTTGATCGGGGTTTGTGCCTTCCCTCTTTTGTGTTCTTCCACCGCATCCTTGACTTCTATGGGTTGGAGTTGGTGAATTTGAATCCCAACTCGATTCTTGAAATCTCCATATTTGTTACTCTCTGAGAGTGCTTATTGGGTGTGAAACCCCACTTTAATTTCTTTAGACATCTGTTCAAAGGTTGGTCTTCAGACCCAACCTTTGAAGAGATGGGCCAAGTACACCAATTGCTGGCGAAATTAGATAAGCTTAAGGAAGCTGGCCTGACTGGGCCTTGGGTGGTCCGGTGTTTCCTGACTTGGCGTATCCAGCCACTGAAGCTGAGGAGCGCATTCGGCTGGGACTTTCGGGGCAAACATGATCCTGACCGAGTAAGCCACGAGACGGCCAACAAGGACAAGGTGACCGAGACCCTGTTTGGTTACTTCTCCAATGGGGTGATCAAGACCAAAGACGATAAGCGCCGCATTGTGGCATATAGCTTCCTTTGGCCCTGCTCCAAGGTAACCTTTGTCTTTCTTCTGTGTTGAATGCCTGTGGACTTGTATCTGCGATTGCCCAGCATTGTGTGATATATGTTGTTGAATCATCTGTAGTGGTGTAAGGAGTTCGACGAGGACTCTCGCCCGTTGTCAGCTGTCAAATCGAAGAAGAGGCCGAGGAGCCCCCCTGCCGCCCAACCCGACTTGAAGAGAGCAGGGAAAAAGCCTGTTCTTTATCGGGGCGAGGGGGCCATGATGCCGCGTGCCGTGGCAGGAAGTCTGAAGATAAAGGATACCGCCACCGTGGCACCCAGGCGATCAAGTCCCAGATTGGGACCAGTGCAGCCGAGCTTGACGTTGCCGAGCCCGGCAAAAACACCGCCGGGTACAAGGTCCGAGCAGGCGCCGCCAAGCATACGGGTGCCTTAGTCGGCCACGCCACCAATGGGGCCGCCTCCAGTCGCCACGCCGCCACCGACCGCTTCACCGACCCGGTCGACAACTGGGCGTAGTGCTCCGCCAGGACCTAGATTGGCCAACGGGAAACTCAAGTTCTCCAAGAGGTAGGCTGCTCTGGATCTTCTGAGATTCTTGTCTGTTGTAGTAGTATTTTGATGTCTGTTTTGCCATGCAGGAAGCGTGCCGATATCGATCTCAAGGAGACCGCTCCGACCGCTCCCCTTGAAGAGCCCGCCCTAGCTGAGCCGGCACCCGCGAGCACACCCACTGAGCCGGTGGCCATCCTAGTCCTGGAGACTGAGGTGGTCCCGACTGTGGGGCTGCTGGTGCCACCCGACCAAGGAGCGGTTACTGAGGTTGCTGCCCCAGCCCCTGAGTCGACGCCCGCTGCCGAGGCCATTGCCGAAGACCCCGAGTCGACCCTCGAGGCCGCGGGGGATGCTGGCGTGGGGGCTAGGACCCCCTCGCCATCATGGTCATCGTCGTCGTTGTCGCTGCCGCCGTTGGAGATCCCGAACCTTCCCCGGATTGAAGCTCCTCCGCGTAAGTTTCCTCGGACATTCACCTGGATGGCGCCTGATGGAACCGTGAAGAGGTTCAAGCTTGATGAGGCCGCGGCAAGAAGGGAATGGGAAAGCTTACTTCGCGCCGCCATCACTGGGTCCCAGGGAGTTCGGGTATAATTCTTGCAGTGGAGTCCTGGGGGTCTTCCTGTTCTGACATCTGACTCTGCTCTTGACTTGTTCTCTCCCTAAGCAGAAGCTGGTTGATCACAATGAGGAGATGACTGAGATCCTGATAGAAATGGCCCCCCACCTCGCGGAATTAGAGCAGCTCCGGGCGTTGAAGGCCGCGATGGAGGAGCGCCACGCGGAGAGGGAAGCTTGGCTGAAGGATGCCGTCACCCAGCTTAGGGATGAAACTTGGGCCCAAGCCGGGAAGATTAGAGGTAAATCCCTCGAATGCATCCTCCCGACTGAACCCTTGATGTATTTCTCCAGCTGCATTGTTCCTGACTGCCCAATTGTGTCTTGACCACAAGGTTGCGTTCTTGACTAATATGTCATGTAGCCCTCGAAGCAGAGTTGAAGACCCGAACAGAGAGGGAAGCCCAGCTGGAGGAGGCCGAAGTAGCCAAGGCCGAGCTTGAGAAAGTCAAGGCCGACCTGACACAGGCCAACACTGAGCTCGAACGGGAGAAAGCCGAGTTAAAAGAGGCCACCGTCAAGCTTGGCGAAGAAAAAGCTAGACTGGAGAAGACCATGGCCGAGTGGAAGGCCGACTACATGAGTAAGTCCCCGTCTCGACGATGATCTTAACCAATCTTTTAGTCATTCCATCTGTAGCTGAGCTTAACAAGTTTACTTGCCGGTGGACCCGGACAGACATGAGAGCCAATGTCCAGGCCCAATATCGGTTTTATACAGAGGAGATAAAGGCTATCAGGGAGTCATGGGAGGCCCTCGTCGGGTCCGTGAAAGGGCTCCTTGATCTGATGGATCCTCGCCCTGTGGGAACCAGCTGCAGCTGAATCCCCCAAGTGGAGGCGCATCTTGAGGATGCACCGAGTGTCCTGAAGAGGTACTCGGATGAGCATGTCATTGCCGGCGTGGCCCAAACCCTGGCGATGACCAAATCAATCTACCCGAGGGCAGACATTGAAGCCATCGGGGAGGGGTTTGTCGAGGAGACGACACCCGAGGAGGCGCTGGAGCTGATTGCCCGGGCGAGGTCGACTGCTGAGATAATCACCCGAGACCTGGGTCTGTAAGAGTAATATATCATGTAGTCGGTATGTATAAACTTTTGTGGAAAACATGTGTAAATAGATGTGCAGTGCCGCCAAGCCTTGAATTACTACTCAATTGTCATTAGCTTTACTCGAATGTGTAGTCTGCGCCGAGTTATTCTGTCGGAACTTATTGAAATCGTTCACTGTAAGAAAGTGTACTCGGGCAAACGTGACAGTCGTAGTAAGGCTTCATAACTGGAGTAAGACAGGCTCGTATGTTATTGACAAAACACATATAATACATGTAGCCCGCCTCACTACTCGGTTGATACAAGCGGCGTAGTGAGTCAAAGAAAAACTGTACACATGAGAAAGTATAAAGCTCAGGTATAGAAAGGACGTAGTTGTTCTATATTCCATGAGTTGCTGATGAGGACACCGTCTTCGGTCTTCAGTCGGTAGGCGCCTGGCCGTGTGACCTCGGCTATAATGAACGGCACTTCCCAAAGTGGGGATAATTTGTGCCTGTCTTTGGTGGTTTGTATTTTTCTCAAGATGAGATCCCCGAGCAAAAAGGCGCGGCCACGGACATTGCGATTGTGGTAGTGACGTAGGCCTTGAAGATACCTTGCCGACTGGATTGTTGCGATGTCCCTTGCTTCTTCCAACTGATCTAGCTCGACCAGTCGGGTATTCTTTGAGACGTCTTCTGAGTAAGCCCGGACTCGTGGAGAGCTGAACTGTAACGCTGTCAGTAGCTTGACCTCAGCACCGTAAACCAAAAAGAAAGGGGATTGCCCTGTTGCCCGAATAACCGTGGTTCTGAGAGACCAGAGAACAGATGGGAGTTCTTGTACCCACCGGCCCGCATATGGTTGTAGTCGGTCGAATATCCTGGCCTTGATGCCTTGTAAGACCATACCGTTGGCCCGCTCGACCTACCTGTTGCTCCGTGGGTGTGCCACAGATGCATAGCAGATCTTGATGCCGAAATCTTTGCAGAAGTCTTGGAACACGCTGCCCATGAACTGAGTACCGTTGTCGGTGATGATGCGGTTAGGAACCCCGAATTTGTATAGTATACTCATGATGAAGTCCTTTGCTCGTGCCGCTGTTATAGTTGCAACGGGTTTTGTCTCAATCCACTTGGTGAATTTATCCACTGCGACGAATAGATGTGTGAACCCTCCTGGCACTTTCTTGAAAGGCCCGACCATGTCGAGCCCCCATGCTACGAATGGCCAGGAAATTGGGATTGTTTGGAGTTCCTAGGCTGGGAGATTGGTTTCTCTTGCGTAGAACTGGCAACCCTCGCATTTGCGGACAATTTCTTTTGCGTTTGTTACTGCTGTGGGCCAGAAAAATCCCTGCCGATAAGCCTTTCCGACTAATGTCCTGGATGCGGCATGGTTGCCACATATGCCAGAGTGGATCGACTGCAGGATCTGCTTGCCTTCCTCGGTGGTGACGCAACGCATAAGGACACCGGATGTGCTCCTTCGGTACAGGTCTTCTCCGACTAGTAGAAAGCTTTTGCTTCGACGCTTGATTTGTTCGGTTTGACTGTGATCGTCTGGGAGTTCGTCGTCCAGGAGAAATTTGATAATAGGGGCCTGCCAGTCTTGACATATGTGCAGCACCTCGTCTGTAGCCGGGGTAGGTTCGCCTCCCGACTGCTCTGGCGCCGGTTTCTTCTTGACTGATGGCTCCATGAGTTGCTCGACAAAGATTCCAGTTGGAACCACTTCTCGCTTGGATCCCATATTTGCCAGCTTGTCTGCCGCGTCATTGTATTGGCGCAGGACATGTGTGATTTCTAGCCCGTCGAACATGTTTTCCAGCTTGCGGACCTCCTGACAGTATGCCGCCATAGTATCATCGAGACAAGTCTAGTCTTTCATGACTTGGTTCACCACGAGTTGAGAATCCCCGCGCACAACCAGTCGAGGTATGCCGAGTGATATAGCAATCCGGAGCGCGTGGATAAGTGCCTCATACTCGGCGACGTTGTGGGAAGCCGGGAAGTGGATTTGTAGAATGTACTTGAGTTTTTCGCCGGTGGGGGATGTCAATATGACTCCAGCCCCGGTGCCGCCGATCCGTAGAGAACCATCGAAGTACATTGTCTAGTACTCTAGCTTCGCTGTTGATATAGGTAGTTGAATTTCTGTCCAGTCGGCCACAAAGTCGGCTAGAGCTTGTGATTTAATTGCTGTCCGTGGCTGAAAGGTGATATCGAACGCCATCAACTCAAGTGCCCATTTAGCGATTCGGCCGGTGGCCTCGCGATTATGAAGGACATCCTCGAGTGGAAATGATGTGACCACCGTGACTTGATGTGCTTGGAAATAGTGCACCAGCTTCCGGACTTTGATGAGTAGGCCATATAACAACTTCTGGACCTGCAGATATCTCATCTTTGAGTCGGCAAGGACCTCGCTGACAAAGTAAACTGGCCGTTGAATTTTCTGGATGTGACCCTGTTTGGATCTCTTGACCACCAGTACCATGCTGACTACCTGAGTGGTTGCCGCCAAATATAGCATTAGCGGTTCTTGGGGCATAGGTGACACCAACACGGGAGGTGATGTGAGAAATTTCTTGAAGTCTTTGAAGGCTTGCTGGGCTTCTGGAGTCCATTGGAAGTCGTCGGCTTTCTTCAATAGCTTGAAAAAGGGCAACCCCGTTCGCCTAGTCGGGAAATAAACCGGCTAAGTGCCGCCATGCAGCCTGTCAGCTTCTGGACATCCTTCTGGTTAGTCGGGGGAGCCATGTTCATTATTGCGTTGACTTGTCGATGCTTTGCACCGGAATAAAACTATGGGGCTACTCGGCGAAGGTGAATTCGGTGGATTGTAGAGGAACACAGGGAAGTTTTATACTGGTTCAGGCCCTCGATGTGAGGTAATACTCTACGTCTAGTTGAGGTGTTATTCCTCTAAGGTGTTTTATGATCGATGATCTTGTCTCCTCCCCTGAGGGGCGCCCTGCCTCCCTTTATATACTACGCCGCTCATGACTTTCTGGTAGTCGTTATTCCGCTAGGGCCACGACCGAGTGCGCTCCATGTTGGCTGCCAGACTTCCGTTTACGGCTGCCAGACTTGTTTTGAGATGGCTCATTGTCGGTTTTCGCCTTTTGGTCCTTCTGTCGGGACTCCTTCTCGTCGAGGGCCTTTGCGACCGCTTCAGCCGAGTCGGCGTATTTATTGGCCATGTCGAATAGAGCCCGGACAGGACGGTGGTGGTTTCCGAGTGAACTTCGCGATGAATGGGGCGTCCTTTACTCCCTTGCGGAAGGCGGCGATGACAACCTCGTCGCGGATCGTTGGGATATTGTTGCGCTTCTCGGAAAACCTCTTGATGAAGTCTCGCAGAGACTCGCTCTTCTTTTGGTGCAGCTGATAAAGATCGTGCTCTGAAGATGGTCTCTCGTAGGTCGCCTGAAAATTCGCGATGAACCGCTCCCTGAGTTCTCCCCAGGAGCCGATCGACCGCTTCGGGAGGCCTGTCAGCCATGTCCTCGCCGAGTCGGCTAGCCCAACCGGGAGGTACTTAGCCATGGCTTTGTTGTCACCCCCAGCAGCTCGAACTGCTAGGGTATATATGGTGATCCAGGACTCGGGATTTGTCTTGCCGTCATACTTTTCGATCCCCGTGGGCTTGAAGCCAGTCGGCCAGTGGACGTCTTGCAGCTCTCGAGTGAAAGCTGGGATCCCTTCATCTTCGTGGGGGCTCTGGCTTCGACCACGGCGGTTAAACCACTCGTGATGGAGGCCAAAGCGCTCGTTTTCGTCTTCCAGTCGGCGGTGCTCATCCTCTTGCCGCTCGCAGTGCCGAGCGCTGATACTATGGTGAAGGTCATGCTGTATGCGCTCTCGGAGGTCTTGTTTAGGCCGGCGATCATACTAGTGATGGCGCCGGTTGTTGTTATTAGTATTGCCGAGTGTAGTTTGCCTAGACTCTTCACGTGGCCGACTTGAGCCGGCGGCCTGACGCTGAGCTGATGTGGACGAGCCCGCTGCTGGAGATCACGACCTGTTAGCTGGTATTAGGGTGTCGCCAGACTGTTGTTCTTGTTGTTGGTAGGCAGCAGCCGTGATCATCGCCTTGATCTTGGTGATGGTTGGGGTGGCCTGGTGGTCAGGCCCAAGCTGGAGTGTGTCCAGCAAAGTTCCGGCGGCCACAACGTTCTGTTGCAGCGTGACGAAGACGTCGTGATCGCTGACTTTGGTTTGGAGAATCTGCTGCTGGGCTGCTCGCCCAACTCTGCGCAGCCTGTCGTTGCGAGCCTCGCGATCAGCTTCCTCCTGTAGTTGCAGTTGGCGCGCCTCCTCCTGCTGCTCCTCTTGTAGTTAGCACACCTCGGAGGGTGGTGTTGAAGCCATGAAGATCTCGCGGGGAGGAGAAAACACGCCAGGCTGGAGTCCGAACTGGCGTCCGAACCGTTATCCGACTTGGAGTCGGACTCCGAGTAGTTTATCAGAGTGAGAACGACCCCAACCTCTCTAAATCCAATCTGAAACGGCGCTTGGCCGTGTCCAAACTGAATCATAGGAGTATAAATCCGCAGTGTCGCCGAGTCCGTGTGGGAGATTGACGATCTCCCCCCTTCTCGGCCCAACCTGGGCTGGCTCAAGGCCTAGCGCAAGTTGGACGCCGAAGGAGAGAGTTGTCCCTACGCTTGGCGATGTGAAGGGCTGCCGCAGTAAGTCATGGAAGGAGATCGCGACGTCCTGAGGGCCGACTGGCGCAATGTCGGCTAGTTCCTCGGCCGGCAAGATTGGGTCTGCCTCAGCCAAGGTGAGATTGCCGAGTTGATCAGCGACGAAGTCTAGGCTCCCGAAGGTAATTGCGTCTCCAGGGGAGAACTTGTGGCTGTTGACTCCGTTGGTTGAATCCATCGAATTTGCTGATGAAGAATTCGCCGGAGCTCCTACCTAGCGCACCAACTGTCGATGCTTTGCACCGGCAATAAAACTATGGGGCTACACAGCAAAGGTGAATTCGGTGGATTGCGGAGGAACACAGGGAAGGTTTATACTGGTTCAGGCCCTCGATGTGAGGTAATACCCTACGTCCAGTTGAGGTGTTATTCCTCTGAGGTGTTTGATGATCAATGATCTTGTCTCCTCCCCTGAGGGGCGCCCTACCTCCCTTTATATACTAGGGGATAGGGGTACATGATAAGGATCCCAGCCGGATACGGCCAAGGGATTTCCTTCGTAGAGATAGAGTCCTATCCGACTAAGACTATGTTTCCTCATTATACAAGGCAAAGCCTGCCGGGTGCTATCTTATCTCTAATTACATGGTTCGGCCCATCCTCTATCCGAGTGGCCCATATACTGGTAATGAGGTACCCGGGGCCCATGGCCTCCACATGACTTTCTCCGGGTTGGCCTCGATGCCTCGATGCGAGACGATGAAGTCGAGTAACTTGCCGGATGGCACACCAAAGGCGCACTTTTTCGGGTTCAACTTCATCATGAATCTTCGAAGATTTTGGAAGGTTTCTTCCAGGTCAGCAATGAGGTCTTGTTTCGACTTGGTCTTGATCACCACGTCGTAGACGTAGGCTTCCACGTTGCGCCAGATCTGAGTGTGCAAACACCGCTGAATTGCCCGTTGATAGGTTGCTCTAGCATTTTTCAGACCAAACGGCATTGTGATGTAGCAGTACGGTACAAATGGCATGATGAAAGATGTCTTTAAGCAGTCTTCCTCCCTCAGGCTGTTTTGAAGGTATCCCGAGTACAGTCAGAGAGAAAGCTGAGTAGGTCACACCCGGCCATGGAATCTACCACCTGATCTATCCTGGGAAGACCAAATGGGTCCTTCGGGCACGCCTTGTTGAGATTGGTGTTATCGACGCACATGCGCCATTTACCATTTTTCTTCTGGACTAGAACTAGGTTTGCCAGCCAATCCGGGTGATAGACCTCCTTGATGAACCCGGCTGCGAGGAGCTTGGTGATCTCCTCCCGAATAGCATCCTTGCGGTCTTGAGCAAAGCACCACAGCCGTTGCTTGACCGGCTTGGCGTCTGTCTTCACGTGGAGGGCGTGCTCGATCACCTCCCTTGGTACGCCCGGCATGTCAGATGGTTTCCACGCGAAGATATCCCTGTTAGCATGGAGGAAGGTGACGAGCGCGTCTTCCTATTTGGGGTCGAGTCCGGTCCCGACTAGAGCAGTTTTGGAGGGGTCAGAAGGGTCCAGGGGGATCTTCTTCGTGTCAGAGTCCGCTGAAATTACCGACTTTGCCGCCTTTTTTGCCGGAATTGTATCTTCCTTGTCTTCAGTTGTGATGGCTTGCCGAATGCTGTTGCGCCCGACTGCCGCCTATTGTGATTGAGCCAATTCGTAGCTCTCCTTGTCGCAGGTGAAGGCTTGCTTGACGTCGCTGTAGAGGGAGAGGACTCCTGCTGGCCAGGCATCTTGAGCACCATATATGTATAGTGTGGTATCGCCATAAATTTGGCGAGTGCCGGTCGTCCGAGTATCGCGTGATACGCGGTCTCGAAGTCGACGCCCTCGAAGCAAACGTTTTCCGTGCGAAAGTTATCCCGCGTGTCGAAGGTTACTGGCAATGTGATCTGCCCGAGTGGAGTTGATGACGACAGCCAGGAAGTATATCCTATGGAACTGGCGCAGTGCTCACCGTAATGTCCTGACGAGGACCCATCATCTCGTTCAAGCCTTGGCAAATAAGATGTTGAGCGCTGCATGCCTCCAAGTTGAAATGCAGGTGTTTCTTCAGCCTGATATTTCCTGACGACGCCGGGTCCAGGATCGAGTGGATAGCGTCTTGGGTGTAAAACCCGATCTGGGATTTGGCGCAAGTTGAAGGTAATGGCCATCCTCGATGAGCGCAGTACATCATGGGGTGTCCGGTGAAAGACAAACGTGTGATGTCCCGCGCTGATAGCTTGCTGTTTGCGCTCGGTACTCGACTCGAGCCGGCCTCCAAAATATGGATTGAGCTCGGCTTGGGGATCTTGAAAATCATCAGCCGGACCCTGATGGGCTTGTCTTGTCCTTGTCGCGCCAGATGATGAAGCCTGCTCAGAGGCAAACTTCTTTAGCAAATGAAAGCAGCCTTTGGCCCGCTGTGCTTGCCCTTGGCGTGGAAAGGCATGGCCCACTCATGACTTTTTGGTAGTCGTTGTTGGTTTGGGGCCGCGACCACAGTGCGCTCCATGTTGCCACCTCGTTGTCCGACTTCGCTGTGGCGCCCGGACTTGTTTTGAGATACGGCCGTTACGCTTTCGCCTCTATGTCTTTCTGTCCGGGACTCCTTCTCGTCGAGGGCCTTTGCGACCCGCTTCCGCTGAGTCAGCGTATTTGTTGGCCCATGTGAAAAGAGCCGCCGGACAGAGGGTGGTGGCTTCGCGAGTGAGTTCGCGTGAAAACGGGGCATCCTTTTACTGTTCCCTTGCGGAAAGGGCGCGGATAATTTGACGGCCTCATCTCGGATCAATTGGGAAATCTTGGTTGCGCTGCTTAGAGAAGCTCTGATAAAATCTCATAGAGACTCGTCTCTTCTGGTGTAGTTGATACAAATCATTCAGAAGATGCCTCTCGGAGGTTCCTTGAAGATTAGTGATGAACCACTCCCTGAGTTCCTAGTGAACCGATCGGACCCGCCTCGGGAGCCCTCATCAGTCCATGTCCTCGTATAGAGTCGGCTAGGGTGACCGGGAGTAGTTAGCCATGGCTTTGCTATCGCTCCCCAGCAAGCTCGAAACTGCCAGGGTTATATACGGTGAGCCAGGACTTCGAGCTTGTATTTGCCGTCATACTTTTCGATCCCTGTGGGGCTAAACACCAGTCAGCCAGTCGGTCGGATGGAGATCGAAGCGCTCGGTTTTTGTCCTCCGTCGCGGCGCTCGTCTCTCTCGTCTGCCGCCGGCGTTGATGGTATGGCAGAGGTTCATGTTGTAGCGTACTGGAGAATCTGGTTGGGCCGGCGGTCATACTAGTGACACCGCCCGTTGTCGTTGTTAGTGTTGCTGAGTGACGTTTGCCTTGACTCCTCGTGTGGCCGACTTAAGCCGGCCGCCCGATGCCATGCTGATGTGGATGAGCCTGCTGCTGGAGATCCTGACCGGTTTAGTTCAAACCACCCGAGTACCCACGGTGTCGCCCGACTGCTGTTGTTGTTGCTGGCAGGCTGTAGCCATGATCATTGCCTTGATCTTGGTGATAGTTGGGGTGGCCTGGTGATCAGGCCTTGAGCTGAGCGGTCCACAGCAAAGGTCGGCGGCCACAACATTCTCATTGCTGGCATGACGAAGACGCCGTGATCGCCGACTTTAGTCTGGAGAATCTGCTGCTGAGCCGCTCGCCCAGCCTGGCGTAGTCCGTCATTGCGAGCCCGCGGTTAGGATCTCCGACAGACAAGAAGAAGACTTGCCAGACTAGAGTCCGAGCTAGTGCTCGAACCATTATCCGACTTAGAGTCAGATTCTGAGTAGTTTATCGGAGTAAGAACGAAACCCGACCTCTCCAGTCCAATCTAAACGGTGCTTGCCCGTGTCCAACACCCCAATCGCAGGAGAGATCGGTCTCGCTGGCGCGGGATGTAAATCCAACCGCCAGCGCCAAATCCATCAGGGAGATTGACGATCTCTCCCCTTCCTAGCCTAACTTGAGCTGGCTCAAGGCCTTGCGCAAGTCAGACGCTGAAGGAGAGAGTTGTCCCGATGTTCGGCGAAGTGAAGGACTGCCACAGTAGATCGTTGAAGGAGATTGTGGCGTCCTGTGGGACCGACTGGCGCAATGTCGGCTGGTTCCTCGCCCGGCTGATTGGATCTGCTTCGGCCAAGTAAGGTTGCTGATCTGGTCGGCTATGGAAATCGAGCTTCCGAAAGAAAATTGTGTCTCCAAGGAGAGAACTTGTCGCAAGTCGGACTGCCACTTGTTGTCCATTGAGCTTGTAGATGTGAACTTGCTGGAAGCCCCACCTGGCGCGCCAACTGTCGATGTTTATCACCGGCAATAGAACTATAGGGCTACTTGGCAAGGGGAAACCGTGGATTGCAGAGGAACACAAAGAGATTTTATACTCAGTTCAGGCCCTCGATGTGAGGTACGACATACCCTACGTCCAGTGTGGTGTTATTCCTCTGAGAGGTTATGTCGATCAATGAGTCTTCCCTGCCCCCACATAGAGGGCGACCCTGCCTCCCTTTATTATACTAGGGACAAGGGTACATGATAAGGATCCCAACCGGATAGGGCCAATCGATTTCCTTCTTAGAGATAGAAGCTCGTCCAACTAAGACCATGTTTTCCTTATCAGACAAGGCAAAGTCTGCCCGGGTGCTATCTTATCTCTAACTAAACATATATTCGGCCCATCCCTATCCGAGTGGCCCATATGTAGGTGGTGAGAGTACCCGGGCCCATGGCCTCCACACTTTTGTAAAGACTCTGTGTAAATATTTGTAAAGCGCTGCCGAGTACTTGCTTATTCTGAGTCGTTATTAGCTTTACCCAACTACGTAGTCTGCGCCGAGTAGATGGAGAGGAACTTAAGAAAAAACGATTCAAACTCTGAGAGCTATACTCAGGCAAACTTAGCATAGTCGTTGTAGAACTTCATAAAACGTGGCATAAAAAACAAGCTCGGATTTATTAACAAAACGCACATAATACCAAATGCAACCCCCGACTCACTACTCGGTTGGGCCCCACAATCGATCTTTAGTTTGTTAAGAGGAAAGTTCATAACTTTATTTCATAATATATATAAGAAAATACAAGACTCAGGCATAGAAAGATGTAAGCTGTTCTATATTCCATGAGTTGCTGACGAGGGCACCATCTTCAGTCTTTAGTCGGTATGCGCCCGGATGTGTCACCTTAGCGATAATGAATGGCCCTTCCCATAAGGGGGATAGTTTATGCCTGTCTTTGGTGGTTTGTATTTTTCTGAAGACGAGATCTCCAACCAAAAAGGCACAGCCATGAACATTCTCACTATGATAACGACATAGGCCTTGAAATACTTGCCAACAAGGATAGTTGCGATGTCCCTTGCTTCTCCAAACGTGATCAAAGTTCAACCAGTCTCTTGTCATTGATTTGTCTTCTAAGTAGGCACGAACTCACAGAGAGCCGAACTCCAACTTGGTTGGTAACATAGCCTCAGCACCATAGACTAGGTAAAAAGGGATTGCCCAGTTGCCTGACTAACCGTGGTTCTTAGAGACTAGTGAACAGATGCGAGTTCTTGTACCCACCGCCCTGCATATGTTTGTAGTCGGTCGAATACCCTAGCCTTGAGACCTTGTAAGACCATGCCAATGGCATGCTCGACCTACCCATTACTCCGTGGGTGTGCCACAGAAACATAACAGATCTTGATGCCAAAGTCATCACAGAAATCTTGGAACACGTCGCCAGTGAACTAAGTACCATTATCCGTTATGATGCGGTTAGGAACTCCAAATCGGTATATAATACTCATGATGAAGTCCTTTGCCCGTGCCGTTGTTTTGGTAGCAACGGGTTTTGCCTCAATCCACTTTGTGAATTTGTCCACTGTGACGAACAAGTGTGTGAACCCTCCTGATGCTTTTTGGAAAGGCCCGACCATGTCAAGCCCCCAAACCGGAAAGGGCCAAGAGATAGGAATTGTTTGAAGTTCTTGAGATGGAAGATGTGTTTGTCTTGCAAAGAATTGGCATCCCCCGCATGTGCGAACTATGTCTTTAGCATCTATTATAGCAGTCGGCCAGAAGAAACCCTGTCTGTAAGCCTTTTCGACTAATGTCTTGGATGCAACTTGGTTGCCACAAATACCTGAGTGGATCGAGTGTCGAATCTGCTTGCCCTCCTCAGGTATGATGCAGCGCATGAGGACTCCGGATGCGCTTCGATGGTACAGGTCTTCTCTGACTACAAGAAAACATTTGCTTCGATGTTTGATTCGTTCGGCTTCACTGCGATCATCTGGGAGTTCATCGTCCAAGAGGAATTTGACAACTGGAGTCCGCCAATCTTAAGAGATGATTAGCACTACATTTATTGCTGGGATAGTTCGGCCCCCAACTGTTCAAGCACAGGTTTCTTCTAACAGATGGCTCCAATAGTTGCTCGACCAAAAATCCCAACCGGGACCACTTCTCGCTGATCATATTGGCAATTCGTCTGCAGCTTCGTTGTATTGTCGCAATACATGAGTTATCTCCAGCCCATCGAACTTGTTTTCCAACTTTCGTACTTCCAGACAATACGCCGCCATAGTATCGTCGAGACATGTCCCGCGGATTCAGTTTGGACATGGCCAAGCACCGTTTTAGATTGGATCTAGGGAGGTCGGAGTCATTCTAACTCCAATAAACTACTCAGATTCCGACTCCAAGTTGGACAACTGTTCGAACACTAGTTCGGACTCCAGTCTGGCGAGTTTTCTCCCACCCCACGAGATCTTCATGGAAATCAACACCACCCCAGAGGTGCGCCCAGCTACAATAGAGGAGCAGCAAGAGGAGGCGCGCCGACTACGACAACAGGGAGGAACCTGGGTGGCCGCGCGGCTCACAACGATGGGCTACGTAAGGCTAGGTGAACCGCCCAGCAACAAATTCTCCAGAGCAAAGTCGACGACCACGACGTCTTCGTCATGCCACAACAGAATGTCGTGGCCGCTGCAACCCTACTGGACACGCTCCAGCTAGGGCCTGATCACCAAGCCACCCCTACTATCGCCAAGATCAAGGCGAAATCACAGCGACCGCCTGTCAGCAGCAGCAGTCGGGTGACATGCTTATGCCGACCAACCGGTCGGGTTCTCCGGCAGTAGGCTCATCTACATCAGCCCGACACCGGGCAGCTAGCTCAAGTCGGCCACACGAAGAGTGGCGCCAAACGTCACTCGGCGACACCAACAACAACAACCGGTGGCACCACTATTATGATCGCCGGCCTAACCAAGATCTCCGAGTCCGACTACAGCGTGATCTCCGCCACACCATATAATGCTTGGACGCCCAAACCAACCCATGAACGCGAAGAAGACAAGCGTCACCAATAGGAGGACGACTACGAACGCTTCGGCCTCAACACGAGTGGTATAACTGCCGCAACAGGAGCCGGTGCCCCCACGAAGATGAAGGTGTTCCTGCTTTTACTTACGAGCTCCAGGACGTCGACTAGCCGTCGGGCTTCAAGCCTAGGGGATCGAGAAATACGACGGCAAAACCAACCCCGAGTCCTGGCTCACTGTATACACCCTGGCAATTCAAGCTGCCGGTGGTGACCACAAAGCCATGGCTAACTACCTCCCAGTCGCACTAGCCAACGCGGCGAGGACATGGCTAACAGGGCTCCTGAGGCGGTCGATCGGTTCCTAGGGAGAACTCAGGGAGCGGTTCATCGCTAACTTTCAAGGGACCTATGAGAGGCTATCTTCCGAGCATGATCTATATCAACTGCACCAGAAGAAGGATGAGTCTCTACGCGACTTTATCAAGAGGTTGTCAAAGAAGCGCAACAAGATACCAATGATCAAGGATGAGGCCATCATCGCCGCCTTCCGCAAGGGAGTAAAGGACGCCCCATTCATTGCGAAGTTCACTTGGAAGCCACCATCATCTGTCCACGTTCTCTTTGACATGGCGAACAAATACGCTAACTCGGCTAAAGCAGTCGCCGAGGCCCTCAACGAGAAGAAGGAGTCCTGACAGAAGGACTAGAAAGCGAAAGCCGACAACGAGCCATCACAAAACAAGTCTGGCAACCGCAAGCGGAAGTTGGACAACGAGGTGGCTAACATGGAGCAAACTCGGTCGCGGCCCCAACGGAACAATGACTACTAGAAAGTCATGAACGGGCCATGCCCCTTTCACCCCAAGGGCAAGCACACGACTAAAGACTGCTTCATGCTAAAGAAGTTTGCCTCCGAGTAGGCTTCATCATCTGGCGCCGACAAGGACAAAGACAAGCCAGATCAGGGTCCGGCCGACGATTTTCAAGATCCTCAGGCCGAGCTCAACCATATCTTCGGAGGACCGTGTGCATATGAGTCAAAGCGAAAGCAGAAGCTCACGGCACGTGACGTCAACTCAATTTCTACAACAGACACCCCCTAATATTTGCGCTGGTCAGAGGCGTCCATCACGTTCACCCGCGCAGATGACCCAGATCGGGTTTCACACCCAGGACGTTATCCACTCGTCCTGGACTCGGTTGTCAAGAACATCAAGTTGAAGAAGGTTCTCATAGATGGAGGCAGCGCGCTCAACATCCTATTCGCCAAGACCTTGGATGAGATGAAGATTCCTCGTCCAGATCTACGGCCGAGTACGGCGCCGTTCCATGGGATCATTCCCGGCCTCTCTTCAACACCACTCGGGCAGATCACCTTGCCAGTCACCTTCGGTACGCAGGATAACTTCCGCACGAAAAACATCTGCTTCGAGGTCGCTGACTTCAAGATAGCGTACCATGCGATACTCGGACGACCGGCGCTCGCCAAGTTCATGGCGATACCGCACTATACATACATGGTGCTCAAGATGCCAGGGCCAGCAGGAGTCCTCTCCCTCCGTAGCGACATCAAGCAAGCCTTCACCTGCGACAAGGAGAGTTGCGAATTGGCTCAATCACAAGAGGCGGCAGTCAGGCGCAACAGCATTTGGCAAGCCGTCATAACAGAAGTCGAGGAAGACCCAGTTCCGGCCAAAAAAGCAGCAAAGTCGGGAATTTCAGTGGACTCGGACACAAAGAAGATCCCCCTAGACCATTCTGACCCCTCCAAGACTGCTCTAGTTGGGACCGGACTCGACCCCAAATAGGAAGATGTGCTCGTCACCTTCCTCCAAGCCAACAAGGATATCTTCGCGTGGAAAACGTCTAACATGCCGGGCGTACCAAGGGAGGTGATCGAGCACGCCCTCAACGTGAAGACAGACGCCAAGCTAGTCAAGCAGCGGCTGAGGCGTTTCGCCCAAGATCGTAAAGATGCTATTCGGGAGGAGATAACCAAGCTTCTCGCAGCCGGGTTCATCAAAGAGATCTATCACCCGGACTGGCTGGCAAACCCAGTTCTAGTCCGGAAGAAAAATGGTAAATGGCGCATGTGTGTCGACTACACCGATCTCAACAAGGTGTGCCCCAAAGACCCATTTGGTTTACCGAGAATAGAGGTGGTAGATTCAACTGCAGGGTGTGACCTTCTCAGTTTTCTCGACTGCTACTCGGGATACCACCAAATCAGCCTAAAGGAGGAGGACTGCTTAAAAACATCTTTCATCACGCCGTTTGGAGAGTATTGCTACATCACTATGCCGTTCAGTTTGAAAAACGCTGGAGCAACGTAGCAATGGGCAATTCAGCGGTGTCTGCACACTCAGATCAGGCGCAACGTGGAAGCCTATGTCGACGATGTGGTGATCAAGACTAAGTCCAAAGAAGACCTCATCGCTGACCTGGAAGAAACCTTCCAGAACCTTCGAAGATTCAAGATGAAGTTGAACCCGAAAAAATGCGCCTTCGGTGTGCCATCCGGCAAGTTACTCGGCTTCATCGTCTCACATTATGGCATCGAGGCCAACCCGGAGAAAGTCAATGCAATCATGAACATGGCTCCCCCGACTAACCTGAAGGACATCAAAAAGCTGACAGGCTACATGGCGGCACTCAGCCGATTTATTTCCCTACTGGGCGAACGGGGCATGCCCTTTTTCAAGTTATTGAAGAAAGCGGACAATTTCCAGTGGACTCCTGAAGCCTAGAAAGCCTTCGAAGACTTCAAGCAATTTCTCACATCACCCCCCGTGTTGGCGTCACCCATGCCCCAAGAACCGCTGATGCTATACCTGGTGGCAACTACTCAGGTAGTCAGCACGGTGCTGGTGGTCGAGAGATCCGAACAGGGTCACATCCAGAAAGTCTAGAGGCCACTCTACTTTGTCAGCGAAGTCCTTTCCGACTCGAAGACGAGATATCCACAGATCCAGAAGCTGCTCTACGGCCTACTCATCACTGTTCGGAAGCTAGTGCACTACTTCCAAGCACATCAAGTCACGGTGGTCACACCGTTTCCACTCGGGGACGTCCTGCATAATCGCGAGGCCACCGGCCGAATCGCTAAATGGGCGCTCGAGTTAATGGCGTTTGACATCACCTTTCAGCCACGGACAGCAATCAAATCAGAAGATCTAGCCGACTTCGTAGCCGAGTGGACAAAAGTTCAAATGCCTACATCAACAGCGAAGCTAGAGTACTGGACAATGTACTTCGATGGTTCTCTACGGATCGGCGGCGCCGGGGCTGGCGTCGTACTGACATCGCCCACTGGCGAAAAACTCAAGTACGTTCTACAAATCCACTTCCCGGCTTCCCACAACATCGCCGAGTACAAGGCACTTATCCATAGACTCCGCATTACTATATCACTCGGCATACGTCGACTAGTTTTGCGCGGGTATTCTCAACTCGTGGTGAACCAAGTCATGAAGGACTGGACATGTCTCGACGACACCATGGCGGCATACTGTTAGGAGGTCCGCAAGTTGGAAAACAAGTTTGACGGGCTAGAGATAACACACGTCCTATGAGAATATAACGATGCTGTAGATGAATTGGCAAATATAGGATCCAAGCGAGAAGTGGTCCTGACAGGGATCTTTGTCGAGCAACTCATTGAGCCATCATTCAAGAAGAAACCAGCGCCGAAGCAGTTGGGAGGCGAACCTACCCTGGCGACAGACAAGGTGCTACACATATGTCATGACTGGCGGACTCCTGTTCTCAAATTCCTCCTAGACGATGAACTCTCAGAAGATCGCAGCCAAGCC
Source organism: Oryza meyeriana var. granulata (assembly GCA_003991445.1). Lineage (NCBI taxonomy): Eukaryota > Viridiplantae > Streptophyta > Magnoliopsida > Poales > Poaceae > Oryza > Oryza meyeriana. Next base: position 6,259 of record RYFJ01001877.1, on the reverse strand, counting down.
GAACAGATCAAACGTCGAAGCAAAAGTTTCCTAGTTGTCGGAGAAGACCTGTATCGAAGAAGTGCATCCGATGTCCTCATGCGCTGCGTCACCACCGAGGAAGGCAAGCAGATCCTACAGTCAATCCACTCGGGCATATGTGGCAACCACGCCGCATCCAGGACGTTAGTCGAAAAGGCTTACTGACAGGGATTTTTCTGGCCACCAGCAATAACAGATGCAAACGACATTGTTCGCATATGCGAGGGTTGCCAGTTCTACGCAAGACAAACAAATTTCCTAGCCCAAGAACTCCAAACAATCCCAATCTCTTGGCCCTTTGCAGTATGGGGTTTGACATGGTCAGGCCTTTCAAGAAAGCGCCGGGAGGGTTTACACACTTGTTCGTCGCAATGGATAAATTCACCAAGTGGATTGAGGCCAAACCCGTTGCAACCACAACAGCGGCACGAGCAAAGGACTTCATCATGAGTATATTATACCGATTCGGGGTCCCTAACCGCATCATCACCGACAACGGCACTCAATTCACGGGCGGTGTTTTTCAAGATCCCTGTGAAGAATTCGGCATCAAGATCTGTTATGCATCTGTGGCATACCCGCGGAGCAGTGGGCAGGTTGAACATGCCAATGGTATGGTCTTACAAGGCATCAAGGCTAGGATGTTCGACCGACTACAACCATATATGGGCCGGTGGGTCCAAGAGCTCCCATCTATTCTCTGGTCTCTCAGAACCACGGTTAGTCGGGCAACAGGACAATTCCCTTTCTTCCTGGTCTATGGTTGTGGAGGCCATGGGCCCTAGGTACCTCATTACTAGTACATGGGCCACTCGGATAGAGGATGGGCCGAACCATGTAATTAGAGATAAGATAGCACCCAGCAGGCTGTGCTTGTATAATAAGAAAGCATCAGTCTTAGTCGGATGGACTCTATCTCTAAGAAGGAAATCCCTTGGCCATATCTCCGGCTGGGATCCTTATCATGTACCTGTCCCTAATATATAAAGGGAGGCAGGGCGCCCCTCAGGGCAAGGACAACAAGATCACCGATCATCAAAACACCTCAGAGGAATAACACCTCAACTGGACGTAGGGTATACCTCACATCGAGGCCTAAACCAGTATAAACCTTCTGTGTTCTCTGCAATCCACCGAATTCAACCCTCTGCCGATAGCCCATAGTTCATTGCCGGTGCAAAGCATCGACAGTTGGCGCGCTAGGTAGGGGCTCCGGCGAATTCCTCCTCAGAAGATTTGATGGATTCAATCAACAAAGTCAACAGCAACAAGTTCTCCCCCGAAGATGCAATTACCTTCGGGAGCTTAGACTTCATTGCCGACCAACTCGGCAATCTCACCTTGGCTGAGGCAAATCCAATCTTGCCAGCCGAGGAACTAGCCGACATTGCGCCAGTCGGCTCACAGGATGTCGCGATCTCCTTCCCCGACTTACTGCGGCAGTCCTTCACATCGCCAAGCATCGGGACAACCCTCTCCTTCGGCGTCCGACTTGTAGTAGGCCTTGAGCCAGCCCGGGTTGGGCCGAGAAGGGGAGAGGTCGTCAATCTCCCTCACAGCTCCGGCGATGCTGCGCATCTAAATCGCGCAGCAGACCGATCTCCAGCAATTCAGTTTGGACACGGCCAAACGCCGTTTCAGATTGGATCTAGAGAGGTCGGAGTTGTTCTCACTCCGATAAACTATTCGGAGTCCGACACTAAGTCGGATAGCGGTTCGAGCGCCAGTTCGAACTCTAATTCGGCAAGCTTCCTCCTCTCCCGCGAGATCTTCATGGCTTCAACACCACCTTCCGAGGTACGCCGACTACAAGAGGAGCAACAGGAGGAGGCGCGCCGACTACGACAAGAGGAGGCAACCGCGAGGCCCGCAATGACGAGCTACACCAAGCTGGGCGAGTCGCCCAGCAACAGATCCTCCAAACCAAAATTGGCGACCACGACGTCTTCGTCACCCCACAACAGAATGTTATGGCCACAGCAACTCTACTGGTGTTAACGCGAAAATTTGGTAAGGCCCTGTATCAGATTCGGTCAAGAAGAAATTGCAGATAGCTAACGAAATATGATCTAGAAGGGACCGAATCCGGGAAAGAGCCGTGAAGACCGCAGTATGGCAGTTATTTGCCGTGTCTACTATTTAGGCAGTGTTAGTTTTTATCTTTAGGAAACCTGATTTCGTGTCTGATCAGGTCTTATTGATGTTTCTTCCTGTAAATTAGGAAATTGTGTGCCGTGTCCAATAAGGGCTCATGTCAACTCGGGTATAAATACGTATGCCCGGGTGCTTTGTAATAATCATCAATCGATCAATACAAATTCGGCGCATCGCCACCCTTTCGACGGGTTCTTGCTTCTCGAGCCGTGGCTGCATCGTTAAGTTCGACTCCTGCGAGAGGGTAAGTCTCATCACCCCGGCTACGTATCGGCTAGGACTTCCTTGGTTAGGTCCGATATTCAGTTGGTTATGGTAGTCGCTTACCACGATATATCTAATTTGTCTATGGCTGCATCAGTTCAGTTTGATCTCATAGATTGATTAGGTATATCACATCACGCGTGCGTAGATCGTATCGGCTTACTGGGAGCGGTTATCCACAGTTTGTGCTGGATCAGTTGGGTCTACCTATCTAAACTGTCAGTGATAAATCGTTCCTGCTAGGTCGATATTTTGCGCGCAAGCGTCTTATCGGGGTGTATAGCCGATAAGTTATCCATATTTTACATCACGATCACATCAGATCCATCAGCCTATCGAGGTCTTGTTATCATCATCAGTCTGTGCTGCAACGGTTGGGTCCGATCTACTAGACTGATGATAATAACTTTATTCTTAATAAGCCAATGGGTTTTATGCGGTGTTTTTATCGGAGTGCTTAGCCGATAAGTTATCCTTTAAATACAGCCGATTATACTGCTTGCTTTGTTATACATTCTTGCTTGCATTACTATTACGATCGGCTAAGGGCTAGTCGATTAGTTTACTATGCCGATCCGAACGCGAGCACAGGTAGGCTCCCAGCACGAGCTCAGGTAAGTTCCCGGGCATTATCAGTAGGCGAGGACCGGGGCACGAACACAGGTGAGGACCCGGGCACAGGAACGACACCAGGTAAGGACCCGGGCACGGGCACGGACAGCGAACGAAGATCCGGGCGTGGGCACGAGCAAGGGCCCGGGCACGGGTGCAGGTTGTATCTTTGTGATACTAATATTTTAATCACAATCGCTAGAATTCATTCAATCTATTTATAAATTTTTACCAAATATTCTGTTATTTTTTTATCCAGTTTACAGCAATTTTTGAGCATCCCCTTCGTGATCGGCTAGTTTAATATTTGTTTATTATTTGCTATTGCTCATTGCCATCATCGGCTTCCAGCCGATGTATAGTGCTACAGTTCTATATCACTCTATCGGCGATGAGATGATCCAGATCGGCTTCTAGCCCGATGGGTCATAACCTAATATTTTCTCTCTTGTCAATTGCAGGGTCAAATTGACTGGCAGCCTACGAACCTCAAGATTTTTCGGACCTGCACCGGAGTGCAAGCAAATCTCCCCAGGCCTTCGGTGTCTCTCAAGGCGCCGGACGGTCCCCGGTGGTTTTCGGCGTCAACACTTTTTTGGCACGCCCTGGTGGGACACGAAGTTTCAACACAAAGTCTCGATCGGAATTACAACATGGCCGGGAAAGAGATCAAGACAGACAATACGTAATTCGGTCAGCATGGAAGATTTAACAGACGAACAAAAACAGCAAGTTGAGCAAACTATGCCAATTTTCAGAAGCATGCTTAGAATCCCTTCAGTATGACCAGGGAAGGGCCGATTCAGAAGACGCATTTCAAAACCAGTTCTGTTTGGTGAATCGAGCCGCACACCACCCGAAGGTCCACCGGTAAAACTTTACAGGAGATGGTGAATGAAGCGGTTCTCACGCGCATCAATCAATCCGGGATTCTGGTGAAGCACACTTCTAATCCATAAAGATAGACGGTGATGGATCATTCTTCAAGAGCCTATCGAGTCCTGTTTACCTCCCCCAAAAGCTTGAAGCCAACCAGTGCTTACAAATCTCAGATACGTACATGAACCTTTTGGCGGAGCGGAGAGAGCGTGGGCGAACAGGGATTTCCTGCTGATACATTCGATTGCCTATTATGGGGGATATCCCGAATTAACCGCAGGTGGCATTGCGATCGCGGTAGTTTACCGAGAGGAGTAGTCACAGACAGAATCGCAGAGCGAGGCTCACTGTGCAGTCATACGGACACCGAGGAAGAGGATTTATCACAAGGGTTGAAGAAATAGTAAGGGAACAGTTTGGGATGAAACCCAGGAGACGACATCTATGTTGGCATCATATCCGAGTGGTTGATAGGAGTGCCATTGCAACCCCGATACAGGGTCCCAATTTTTCGCAAGTTCTCAGGGCGAAGACAGCACATCTGACAGTAGAACATGTCCGATTCTGGCACAGTGCGGAGAGGCCTCGGCTGAGGGGGCTCTGAGAGTTATGGGCTGTTTTTTCCCCTTGTCACTATCTGGAATCGGTTTTAACATGGTTCTCCTCGTTACCGACGAATTCAGTTCGGGATGGGCGATCTAGAAAACCAGTTCATAAATATTTTTTTGCCTGGATCCATGGATGAGACTGAAGATTTTGACATCGGTTAGGCAACGAAGATGAAACAGTGCCCGGAATACATTCAGCGATTTCGGGAATGTCAGGAACGATGTAACAGTCTGACCTGAGATGGCATCTAGCGATCTGCTTTCAGGGTCTCTTGGTGCCGATAAAGGAGAGATTTTCATCGCAAGAGTTTGAGTCCCTATCGAACTGTACAAAGGTTTGGCTCATGAAAGGATTTCAAGAGGCGAAAAAGATATAAGTTAGAGACGGGTTGCTCAGTGTACATGGTTTTCTTATTTATCGGACTTGACGATGAGGACGATGTGAGTTGGATGGCGGACGGTGGCCAGGAACAAGAAATCAGTATCCTGTCGGCGTGGGTTAAGGATATCGGAAGGAGGAGAGTATGATTTTGATATTAATAAGCCAATATCTTTGACTTGCTGCTACAGAGAAACAATAGAACTTCCGCAAACCATGTGAAGTCCATCAGCGAAGAACAAAGAAGAAGAAAAAGATAATTGCAAATGGCACAATACTAATATCGGAATCATACTAAGAGTGCAATGTTTTTCGAACAGATTCATCGGTGTTGAGGCAAGGAAGAATCAAATCGAAGACAAAAAGCCGATGAAAATCGCAGGACACCCGTTTCCCGTGAACATGTTCATGTCAGGATCATCATCAAGAAATCAGCCGATGAGGAAGCGGCGGATCATAAAAATCAAGGCTTTACTTCATCAGGTATGGATAGAGAAATATTCAAAATAGACGAAGTCAGTAATGGATTGAGCCGGAGTAGGGAAGATTTAATCCACATTGGATTGTCCGTTCTTTCGAGTTCCTCGCTGGATCAGGGGATGAATTGGCCATCAAATAGAGATTGCTGAGTGCGATTAACTGAGTTTCAGCAGGTATCATCAAGAAAATTATCGCAGAATCGCCATCTCGACGAGCATCGGTATATAGCGATAGGGCCGGTCGGAGAGAGTTCTTTGAAGAAATGGACAGAGGAGGTGCTGAAACAAGCTCCAGAATCATCCAAAATGGTGTCTAGTGAATATTTCACAAAGAATTCAGAAGAGAAGGGCACAGCTACGACACCGAGAGCAACAGGACACAGAGGCAAGATAAGGAAGAGGCGATCATCATCACAAGAGAACAAACAAAGTATGGGAGTGAAGAGGAAGGCGATGAGATGCATCGGCTCAGTAAATATGGGTTCTTTTGGCCTCGGGAGTATAAAGCACTTTCATCGGATGAAGAAGGCAATGACCGAAGTTTTTCGCTCAGCTACGTTGCAACCGATCAGGCCGTCTTGTGATAAACCTGAAGAGTCAGAGCTCGGCACCTAAAGCATTATATATCAAGGGCTATGTGAAATGGGAAGCGATGCGAAGATGCTGGTTGATGGGGGCAGCTGTAAAGTAATCTCATGGCTATGCTACATTTTCGGAAATTGGGCGAAGACTGCCGAAGATTTTGATCAAGACAAACATGTGCTAAAGACTTCGGTGGGAAAGTTCATCAGAGTGAAAGGCATGTGTGTGAACGTGAGTTGCAGTGGGGAATAGACATAACCTACACATTTGGTCATGCTGAT